>CM019065.1:2066452-2178583 GCA_009667805.1 Leptobrachium leishanense | reverse complement strand
TCATATGCCTGCATTAATTATACAGCAGAGAGGCGCTTCCCAGCAATGTGTGGATTCATATGCTGCATTAATTATACCGCAGAGAGGCGCTTCCAGCAGTGTGTGGACTCATATGCTGCATTAATTATACTGCAGAGAGGCGTTCCCAGTAGTGGCGGATTCATATGCTGCATTAATTATACCGCAGAGAGGCGCTTCCCAGCAGTGTGTGGATTCATATGCTGCATTAATCTATACCGCAGAGAGGCGCTTCCCAGCAGTGTGTGAATTCATATGCTGCATTAATTATACCACAGAGAGGCGCTTCCGAGCATTGGGTGTGGATTCATATGCTGCATTAATTATACCGCAGTGAGTGCTTCCCAGCAGTGTGTGGATTCATATGCTGCATTAAATTATACAGCAGGAGAGGCGCTTCCCGAGCAGTGTGTGGATTCATTATGCTGCATTAATTATACTGCAGAGAGGCGCTTCCCAGCAGTGTGTGGATTCATATGCTGCATTAATTATAACGCAGAGAGGCCTTCCCACCAGTGTGTGGATTCATATGCTGCATTAATTATACTGCAGAGGGCGCTTCCCCAGCATGTGTGGATTCATATGCTGCATTAATTATACCGCAGAGAGGCGCTTCCCAACAGTGTGTGCATTCATATGCTGCATTAATTATACTGCCGAGAGGCGCTTCCCCGCAGTGTGCGGATTCATATTGCTGCATTAATTATACTGCAGAGAGGAGCTTCCCCGCAGTTGCGGATTCATATGCTGCATTAATTATACTGCAGAGAGGTGCTTCCCAGCAGTGTGTGGATTCATATGCTGCATTAATTATACTGCAGAGAGGTGCTTCCCAGCAGTGTGTGGATTCATATGCTGCATTAATTATACTGCAGAGAGGTGCTTCCCAGCAGTGGTGGATTCATATGCTGCATTAATTATACTGCAGAGAGGCGCTGCCCAGCAGTGTGAGGATTCATATGCTACATTAATTATACTGCAGAGAGGTGCTTCCCAGCAGTGTATGGATTCATATGCTACATTAATTAACAGCAGAGAGGTGCTCCCAGCATGTGTGGATTCATATGCTACATTAATTATACTGCAGAGAGGTGCTTCCCAGCAGTGTATGGATTCATATGCTGCATTAATTATACTGCAGAGAGGCGCTTCCCAGCAGTGTGTGGAGTCATATGCTGCATTAATTATACTGCAGAGAGGTGCTTCCCAGCAGTGTGTGGATTCATATGCTGCATTAATTATACTGCAGAGAGGTGCTTCCCAGCAGTGTGTGGATTCATATGCTGCATTAATTATACTGCAGAGAGGTGCTTCCCAGCAGTGTGGAGTCATATGCTGCATTAAATACTGCAGAGAGGTGCTGCCCAGCAGTGTGTGGATTCATATGCTGCATTAATTATACTGCAGAGAGGTGCTTCCCAGCAGTGTATGGATTCATATGCTGCATTAATTATACTGCAGAGAGGTGCTTCCCAGCAGTGTGAGGATTCATATGCTGCATTAATTATACTGCAGAGAGGCGCTTCCCAGCATTGTGTGGATTCATATGCTGCATTAATTATACCGCAGAGAGGCGCTTCCCAACAGTGTGTGCATTCATATGCTGCATTAATTATACTGCCGAGAGGCGCTTCCCCGCAGTGTGCGGATTCATATGCTGCATTAATTATACTGCAGAGAGGAGCTTCCCCGCAGTGTGCGGATTCATATGCTGCATTAATTATACTGCAGAGAGGTGCTTCCCAGCAGTGTGTGGATTCATATGCTGCATTAATTATACTGCAGAGAGGTGCTTCCCAGCAGTGTGTGGATTCATATGCTGCATTAATTATACTGTAGAGAGGTGCTTCCCAGCAGTGTGTGGATTCATATGCTGCATTAATTATACTGCAGAGAGGTGCTTCCCAGCAGTGTGTGGATTCATATGCTGCATTAATTATACTGCAGAGAGGCGCTGCCCAGCAGTGTGAGGATGCATATGCTACATTAATTATACTGCAGAGAGGTGCTTCCCAGCAGTGTATGGATTCATATGCTACATTAATTATACAGCAGAGAGGTGCTTCCCAGCAGTGTGTGGATTCATATGCTACATTAATTATACTGCAGAGAGGTGCTTCCCAGCAGTGTATGGATTCATATGCTGCATTAATTATACTGCAGAGAGGTGCTTCCCCACAGTGTGTGGATTCATATGCTGCATTAATTATACTGCAGAGAGGTGCTTCCCAGCAGTGTGTGGATTCATATGCTGCATTAATTATACTGCAGAGAGGTGCTTCCCAGCAGTGTGTGGAGTCATATGCTGCATTAATTATACTGCAGAGAGGTGCTGCCCAGCAGTGTGTGGATTCATATGCTGCATTAATTATACCGCAGAGAGGCGCTTCCCAGCAGTGTGTGGATTCATATGCTGCATTAATTATACTGCAGAGAGATGCTTCCCAGCAGTGTGTGGATTCATATGCTGCATTAATTATACTGCAGAGAGGTGCTTCCCCACAGTGTGTGGATTCATATGCTGCATTAATTATACTGCAGAGAGGTGCTTCCCCACAGTGTGTGGATTCATATGCTGCATTAATTATACTGCAGAGAGGCGCTTCCCAGCAGTGTGTGGATTCATATGCTGCATTAATTATACTGCAGAGAGGCGCTTCCCAGCAGTGTGTGGATTCCTATGCTGCATTGAAACCTATGGGTTAAAAGCCTCGTTTCTTTAAAAAAGTTAGGAAACCTAAAATTTAACCCAAAAAATCCTAAAGGAATAAATAAGTAAAGAAACTTTCATTCTATTGGTAGTAATTTACTTCCCATTCTTAAATAAGCGATAAAAAAAACGAAATAACTCATGAAAAAGCGAAAAACCAACTGATCCGAAATTTTCAGATGGTCGATATTTCATTTTCAGAAATGCCCCCGAAGTAAGAAAATGGTGAATATCGTCGAGAGAGAGAGGTCGAGAGAGAGAGGTCGAGAGAGAGAGGTCGAGAGATCGAGAGAGAGAGAGATGGGTGAGGGTGTAATGCGAAGAATTTGTGTGTGTGTGTGGGTGTTTGTGTGTTGTTATATTAAGTCAGATATGAAACTTCCATAATTTTTCATATTTTAGCAAAACGGATCATAGAGCTACCTTGAATTTCTTTCAAACAGACAGCCTGGTTAGTTTTTACAGCTGGTAAACAGAATGAGCTTCTCCAACATTGGACCTCCCAAATTCGTTGGCATATCTCAAACAAGGATTCCCCTTTATCAGATTATGTAGACAAATTAAACACCAATATAATGTTTAGAGACTTGAAAAAAAAACAAGTCTTCTTAAGGAATTTTGGTTGTAAAATCCCAGATGTTAAAGAAGATATATAAACAACATTGTCTTGGAACTGAGAGCTACTTCTACATAGAAGCGAAACTCATTGTATATTCAAGGGTATTTCAATTTGGTCACATCCAAGCTCTCTAGTCATGCAAATTTTGGGCAATGTTGAATTGTTCCAGCTGTAAAAAAAATAAGGTTAGAGATTTATTTTTTTATATAGCAGTGATGGAAGACATATTATGACACTATGAAGATAGGCAATGTGATCTGTGACATTATATTATACAAGGTGCCTAGGTGGTATTTGAATATTTAACTTATGTGGTGAGTTATAACAGATAATCCCGGTACTGATGTTCCTATAAAAGTAGAGCCCATACCACATTTAATTGATTATTCAATAACGAGTGTATCACCTACTAACATTCAGAAACAGTAGATTAAATCTGTTAATTATGAATGAATCTTAACCCATTAGGGACCGCTGACGTACTATGTACGTCCTGCCCACGGGTCTCCCTTAGACCCGCGGACATACATAGTACGTCAGCGGCGCTTAACCCCCCTCCCGCCCGATACTTACCTCCCTCGCTGGATCCCTCACAGATCTGGCAGGGAGGAAGCCTGCCCATGTGATTTACATGGGCCGGCGAGCTCGGTGACGTCACCACACTGCGTGGTGACGTCATCAGCAGGCGCCCCCATTGAAATCAATGGAGGGGAGGGTGGGCTCCTTCGGAGCCCTCTATCTCCCCAACCATTGAAGCTAGAGAGATGCAAGTTGCACCACTGGAAAGGGGAGAGCCCCCTTTTCAGTGGTGTACTGCATTAACGGTTTCGCTGTCGGATCGCGATTTGGTGCTAATCGGCGCCAAAACGTGATTCGAACCTGGAGGGTTGTGTGAGGATGTCAGTGGGCCAGTTAACCCTCTAGCTGCCATGTAGAGAAAGGGGGATCCTTTGGATCCCTTTATCTCCCGATCCGTGGCAGCTAGATGGTCATGTTTGACATCATTGGAAAGGCCTTTCCAATGATACCAAACATGACCAGGTTTGGTTTAAAAATTTAAAAAAAAAAGAAAAAATATTAAAAAAATAAAATAAAAAAATGTTTTTTTAAAATGTTTTTTTGTCTGGGGGGGGGTTTAGTTAAATAGGACCTAGGCTGTCATCTAAAAATAATTAGCACAAAATGGTCAGAATGAGTGCAGCGCACATAGGTGAACTGGCTCAGCAGTGAAGGGGTTAAAAAGCAAAAACATGTAAAAATTGGGTATTTCTAGTCTCGGGACAAAATTTTGAAACTATTTAGCCAGGGTCTTTTTTGGTGGTTGTAGATTTTGGGGATTAAATTACGAAAAAGTGTGTTTTTACCATAATAGTTCATATTTTTTTTTTATCGTAAATTATTCGATACGATGGAAATAATGGTATTTCTAGAAAGTCCATTTAATGGCGGGAAAAAACGGTGTATAATATGTGTGGGTTGAATAAACGAGTGAGAGGAAAATTTGACCTAAACATGAACAGCGCAGAAACGTAAAAACAGCAGCGGTCAGTAAGGACGGATTTGTGTAAAACCGCCCGGTCACTAAGGGGTTAAGGGATATATCACGACACACATGTATGCTTGAGATAATCCTGCAGACACATATCTCTAGATATCTATACCAACGTACATAATGCATGCACGCTGTTGCAAAATATGCTAACGCTTTATAAATAAATAATAATAATAATGGTAGATGCTGCATTGAATACTTGTATATATTAGGTTATTGTCTGGTCATATATATTAATTGATTCCTTTATAATTTTGGTCCCTAAGATCTGAGAAACTCCAAAGTTAGGACTTTAATTGAGGGAGACCTCTGCTGGACAGGTGCCAGGAGCACCTTGTTAAATATTGGGGGAAAGAATAAAATGACACACCAATCAAATAAAAAATATTGTCAAGCTACTCCCTTGTAGGCCAGTCTTGAGATAAAGAAATCTGGAACATAAAAGGGTGTGAGTCTTAGACAGCGGGGGTGGAATAAAGGGATAAAAAGGCCACATACCGCCAGAGGTCAAGGAGCCAGGTGGGCCACCACAAGATTCCAATAAGACTCGCCCGAATCTTCTCACACCAGTATCTATCTTCACTACCAGATGGTAAAGTATAATTGAATAATTTTACCTTGATATCTATTTTATAATTGCATTGTCACTGCTTTAGATGTCCATCACCTATTAAAGGAATATAAATTAATTATTTGGCTGTTGAAGCCTAAGGCTGGGGTCAGACGAGCGCATTTTTAACGTGCGTTCTGGCGCACTTAATCACGGCCGCACTAGCAGCAAATGACGGGCAATGACGGCCAATATACGAAGTACGGTCGCACGAAAGTCCGGCCGCGCAACGCAAGTGGAAAATGAACGCATTTTTTCGAGAACGCAGAACCCCTAGTACGGACGTACAGAGTGCGCTGCGCCCGCTAGCGGTGTGTGTGTGTGATTTGGAGACGTCAGACCCTGCTCATGTCCGGCCAACATTACGTCCAGACGCAAAAAGTTTCCTGGTTTGGATTCGTAAAACATACGCACGAAAATGCGCATCGTATGACCGTTTTCGTATATTCCGTGAAAAAATACATCAATGCGTTCGGACGCACTTTTTTACGTTCGCGTGTAAAAATGCTTTTGTTTGACCCTAGCCTAAACCGTAGAATAGTATCAGCCTTTCCGTTCCTACTGCAGAGGAACTCTAAGGAAGTAACTATTACGGGCGGCCCTGTTGCTCAACCATAATTTAGTGAATTTATTTATATTCCAAGAATGCTGGATTTGGACATCTAAAGGACATTCATACACTTCCACACCCATCAGACCCAGGCAAGCACCTCATTCTGGCTTCTCCTGGATAAGAACAACACAGGCCTCCATCGTTCAACTAAGTGACTTTTCTCAGCAAGCAAGCAATCTGCCATCACTTCCACACCCATCAGACCCAGGGAAGCACCTCATTCTGGCTTCTCCTGGACTTTGTTCCCACCCCATGGTTCTCATAGTTTATACCCTCCTATCATATGACCACTACCTATCTATTTTACCTCACTCCTTACGCAGCTGCACTCAATTCCCTCATTAAGGCTAGGGTCAGACGAACGCATTTTTCACGTGCGTTTAGCCGCACGAAATCACGGCCGTGCTAGCAGCAAATGACGTCCAATGCCGGGGAACATACGACGAACGGCCGCACGAAAGTTCGTCCGTGCAACGCAAGTGGCCAACGAACGCATTTTTTCGAGAACGTCAAACCGCTACTACTGACGTACATAGTGCGCTGCGTCCGCATAGCGGCGTGTTTGCGTGATTAGGAGACGTCAGACGCTGCTAATGTCCGGCTAACATAACGTCCAGACGCAAAAAGTGTTTTATTGACGATCCGTACAAAATCACGGATGAAAAGGCGCATCGTATGACCGCTATCGCATATTCCGAGAAAAAATACGTACGTTCGTTCGAACGCACTTTTTCACGGACAACGTGAAAAATGCGTTCGCCTGACCCTAGCCTAACTCGCCGCTTCCTCTCTGCTCCCACACTTACTCTAGAATGTTCCCACACTCACCCCCACCTCTCTCTAGAATGTTTATGCCACTATTCCTTCTCTTTTCTTTATCATCCCTTCTCTTCAAAGCTACCCTCTCCTTCTATACACCTTTCCAATTGCCCCAGGATGGAAAACAAGTCCTAGTACACCATGGCCTGCTTGGTTCTTCTAACCTATCAGCTGAGTGCTGGTGGAGAGTGTTAAAGTCCAGCCCTCCTACCCCCACACAGAGATTTAAAACTGTACATTATTACCAAAAGAAAACTCTGTCCAAATTCCTATTTATCCTGCTACTCTCCCTGGCAAACGATGTGGAATCTAACCCTGGTCCTATAGCTGATACAACCTTTAGTCTCCCCACTAAAAAAGGCCTCTCATTTGTGCACTGCAACATCCGCAGCTTACTCCCTAAACTGGACGAGCTGCGAGCCTGGTGCTGCTATTACAAACCCTAAGTCATTATGCTCACAGAATTATGGTTAACCCCAAAAGTACAAGACTCTGCCATGTCAATACAGGAGTATTCGTGTTATAGGAAGGACAGAGCAAAGAGAGGAGGAGGAATTGCTATTTATGTTGATGAGTCCATAAAGTTCACCCCTTTACAGAATTATAGCTCCCCGGCCACCTTTGACTTCTTCTCTGGTATTGTAACGGGCGCTGCAGCGCTCACACAGGAGTAGCGAGGTTGAGATCTTATTGGACAGAATTATCTGCTCGATCGTAACAAAATAAACAGTATATTCAGACCTATACTCCAAAGCCAAGGAGTATGACAAGAGAACCGAACTGCTACTAAGTTCCAAAGGTTTCGAGTCCAACGGACAACTTAGAGCACACAACAATACAGAGAGCTGCAAGACTGCAGCGGGTGTACCGAGGTAGTTAGTATGACAGTTAACGAATTGTGCAGACTGCAGGGCAGTCAATGACTGGACAAACTTAGCATTTTCTGTGAAACCAACACGGGTATGTTGTACCTTATAATCACCAGGGTCTATTGACACACATAACGGCGTAGGGATAGTACAAGCCCTGGTACACTTAGCAGATTGAGCAAGATGAACATAAGTAGAAAACAAGCGGTATTTCGTTATTGTGGATTGTACAAGCGTGCACGATCGTATATCAGGAACCTTGGGCCTGGAGCAGAACCCCGATAAGGCTATATATGATACACCAGAGCAAGATGGGAAATTCCCCAAGAGGCGAGTAAGACCCCAAGCAGCCTGCATAGGGTTAAACCCAGTGGTGTATTTTGGCCTAGGCCGACTAGGCCTAGGGCGGCACTTTCCAGGGGGCGGCGGTCCGCACTGGGTGGCCCCACCCCTAAAAATAAAAAATATATATATATTTTTTTTGTTTTACCTTTGCAAAGTATTTTACCAGGAAGGATACATTGCGATTTCACTAATTCTCAAGTATGTCCTGGGTAGGCAAGGCCTAGGCTTTCACTTTCCAGGGGGCAGCAAAAAACCTCACCACTAAATGGGTTACTCACAGAGCACCGAAATGACGCCAACTTTTTGGTGTTCTGTAGTTCCCTGCACTTCGGAGAATAAAATTTCCCCACCCTGCAGTGAATTCACCATTCACCGCAGGGTCCCCAAAGTGCATGGAGTCGGCCGCTGAATGCTGCCACCGCAAACCCGTGGCCTACTGTTTTCAAAAGAACTACTGAACGAAAATGTCTGGAATTTACATGTAAGATCCTATGATTGATAATAAAAAGTTCTGTTACAGAAAAAAGAAAAACCGCTATTAAAAAAAAGGGGGGGAAATTTTGCCCAAAAAAATCTGAAAAATGACTAAAAGGTACTAAAAAAAAACCAATAAACAAAGACTTTTTACTGCAGATTAAAATCATAAATGATTTATTAGATATTGCATAAAAACGGGAATATTTTTAACATTGAAACCTATGGGATTCTCCTGAATAAACCTGCTGATTGAAACCACCGAACATCAGGGCATTTCACTGCCATTTCTCTGCTGTTTGGTGTTCTCTGAATAGATTAACCATTACTTCTCTATGGGGATTTGCACTGCCTTCAAACAGCACCGTACTTGCTGGCAGTTCGCCAAACTTGTGTGTGAGCATATCACAGAGCAGTGGTGTACTTAGGGGAGTGGTGGAGGGCGGGCCGCCCCAGGTACCAGTGATTATTGGGGTGTCATTAGGGGGTACTAGGTGGTGCCACTGTCACTGTGTATCAGCTTTGAGCTGTGTTCTCAAACAACGAGCAGCAGAGCAGGGCATTTACATACGGAATACAATCGACTAGAATAAAAATCCCCCTCCCCTCCCTCCATAGCTCCTCCCCTGCCCCGCAGCAGCTCTAGGAGAGGGGAGGGGGATGTGATTTGTGTGCAGAGAGAGAAGATGACAGTAAACAGCAGGTAAAGGGGGGGGTATCAGCAGAATATGAAGCCCTGTCTGCTTACTGCTGTTTAAAGTGGACCTTTCCTTAACCAGCACTGCAGTGATAGAAATTTGTCATTGAGCTGCCTGGCTCCTGGTGAGGCTGCGTGCGTGCAGGTCACGCGGTCTGGCCAGTCAGGTGGTATTGAGTCTCAGTACCACATGACTGGCTGAACCACGTGAAACGCACGCACGCAGCTGCCCGCCATTTCGTTAACACAGACTCTATTCTGGACTGAACACCCACCGGGAAGGGAATCAAAGCTACAGTGCACAATCTGGCAGTGGCACCCCACTGCTGACAAGATGGCTCCACGCACAGGCACAGCCGCGATCCTAACGTGGCCTGGAGGGACCTCCTGCTGAGTCCGTACACAGTCCCTGCTGACTCTGCACACAGCCCTACCGCGGACGGAGGCCGGTAAATATAGAATAAATTATTGCTGTGTGCTCATATACACTCGGTTTGCTGGGAGTTTTATTGCAGTGGATTCTGATGCACTCATACACACCGCACATTGCATTGCTGGGAGTTTTATTGCTGTGGATTCTGATACGCTGACACACACCAAACAATACATTGCTGGGAGTTTTATTGCTGTGGATTCTGTGATACACACTGCATATTACTGTGAGTTTTATTGCCCTGGAGCACTGGGATACGCTCATACACACTGCACATTACTGTGAGTTTTATTGCTGTGCAGTTCTGTGATATGCTCATACACAGTGCACATTTCTGTGGGTTTTATTGCTGTGCAGCTCTGATATGCTCATACACAGTGCCCATTTCTGTGGGTTTTATTGCTGTGCAGCTCTGTGATACGCTCATATGCAGTGCACGTTTCTGTGGATTTTATTGTTCAACCAATTAGAGCGACTGTGATCCAGTATACTTGACATGCGTGGCTGTTCTTTGTAAAAATGCTTGAATTTAAACATTTCATAATTTTCTTTATCTCAATAGATACATTTGAAATGGTATACAAAATATACAAGTAGGCACTTGTTATCCACTTTTAATATAAAGAGAGGAATAGGCGGAGCCCTAAAAGGAAAAGGTGGAACTTAAAGAGGAAGGGTGAGGATTAACCAGGAAGAGGTGTGCCCTTGACAGGAAGGGGTGCCTCAAATTTAAATTGAGGGGTGCACGAGTTTAGTCAGGCCTAGGGCAGCACAAAACCTAAATACACCACTGGTTAAACCAGCAACGCACATCACTAGCAACCGCTATAGCATGGAACAAGAGAATGGTCAAAGACAAGCAGAGTCAAAATCAGGAGCAGGAACCATAGACGTAAATGGGTCGGCAACGTAAACAGCAATGAGAATCAATAGGAAGCGATGCGGGAATGAACCCCACTTCAGGGCGACGAGGCAACTCCTCGCGCCCTGCTTTAAACCCGGCAGCGCCTCGTGACCGCACCAGGCCCCGCTCCCTTAGACGCCGCTCGGCCATTACAAGGTGCTGGCACTCAACCAGCTAGTGGCACCGAACCATGCCCAGACCCCCCAGGGAGCACAGCAGGGGCTGAGGATGTAACAGGTATAATGAAGATCCCATTCAGTAAATCAATCGCCCACCGAGCTCTCCAGTGCAATCCCTCTCTGACATAACTCAAATCCTTAATAACTTACTTGCACAAAACCAAAAAAGTGAACTGCTGGTCATCGGCGATTTTAATACAGATTGGCTGAATCCTAAAGCCAATAAACACTGCTCACTGTTTAAGGCCTTGCAACTAACTCAATTAATCTCCTCCCCCACTCGCATTAATATGAAGAGCCCTAACCATACCCTGCTGGACTGGATTCTCTCTTCATGTCCTGATAGAATACAGGAGTCAGGCGGTCTCCCTAAATAGCTTCAGTGACCACTGTCTAGTGTACTGCAAAATAAAGGCCACAATCTCCCCCAAAGATAATAATCACCAGGTCTCTCAAGAAATTTAATCTAGAATCCTTCCTAAATGATCTCAAACAGCTCCCATGGTACAGACTAAACCTAATCCCAGACCTGTACTGTGCAATTGAATACTTTCAATCTGAGCTCCTACAAGTCTTGAATTCCCATGCCCCGCTGCGTAAAGTGTGAGTAAAAGGGGCCCATCTATCCTGGGTTACAGCTGATCTTACACAAATGTACCAGCTTAGAGATTCACGGTGGTCAAATTTCAAGAGTACTGGTTCCATGAACGTTCACTGTGAATACCGACAATGTCGGAATGCATGAACAAAACAAACAAAAATGGCTAAAGCCCAATACTTCAATGAAAATGTAAACAATAACATATCAAACCCTACAAATTTTTGGAAAATCATAAGTAACATACAAGCACCCCCTGTCCACTCCCAACCGGCTGCTGTCAAAGTAAACAACCAAACCCTGCAACACCCCTAGACGTAGGTAATGCCTTTAATAATTATTTTGCTGGACGCGCCACCACCTTGATTGCTAAGCTAAAGAATGACACACCTGCAGAAAGGCCAAATGCGGGTCAAGCCCCTCCAACCGCGCAGAGACCCCATATCACAGATAAATTCAACTTTAGGCCAGTGCCTGTCAGTGTAGTTACTAAACTTCTCCATTATCATAAAATGAAATACCAGTCTGGACTTGATCAAATCCCAGCAATGCTGCTGAAAATCAGTACACCGGCAATTGCAAATCCTGTCGCAACCCTAATAAATGAGTCACTGGCGACTGGATACATACCCAAACTCTGGAAGACTGCGAGAGTGGTACCTATCCATAAAAGTGGTGACAGTACTTTGATATCCAACTACCGTCCGATATCATTGCTCCCTGTAATGTCAAAAAATTTGGAAAAATGCGTCTACACACAATTACGTGATTATTATCAATCTTCAAACTATTTAACCCCAGATCAATCAGGCTTTCGTCCAAATCACTCAACTACAACCGCCCTTTTAAAAGTTTGCAATGATACCCAAGCTGGCATGGAACAAGGAAACCTAACTGGAGCATCTTCCTTGATTTGGCCAAGGCCTTTGACACAGTAGACTAGGGATGAGCCGAACACCCCCGAGTTCGGTTCGCATTCGAACTCGGACTTTTCAAAAGTTCGAATTCGAACTCTAACACGAACACGAACTCAATACAAGTCAATGGGACTCAAAGTTCGATTTTTAGAGTGCCTTCCAAGAGGGCATATATGCAAGATATTTGCCATAAAAGGTGTATGGGTGTCCGGGTAGTGCCCTGGGGGACAGGAAACAAGGACAAAAAGTTTTAAAAAAAACGTTTTTAAAGGGACAGTGAGTTTTCCATGAAATGAGGGTTAAAAATAAAAACGAAAAATTCCTTCAAATATTGTGCCTAGGAGGTCCCCATAACCTGCCCGTGAAGTGGCGGATTTCTAGGATGTATAGAAACACTTAAAAACAATGTCCGGGTCCGGGTAGTGCCCTGGGGGACAGGAAACAAGGACAAAAAGTTTAAAAAAAATACGTTTTTTAACCCCTTCACTGCTGACAACGTGTGGGACACGTCCTCAGTTACTCCTGCTGTATGCTGAGGAGGACATGTCCCACACGTCATCAGCATTGCGGGACCTCCGGCGGAGATACTCACCTCTCTGTCCGGGGTCCCGCGGCGTTCTGACTTCAGCGTCCTCAGACGCTGAAGTCAAGCTCCTCCCGACGTAAATGACGTCATTGCACCATGCGTGATGACGTCATTTCCAGGCGACCCCCCCCCCCCGGCAATCCCGGGAGATTGCCTGGAACGGAGGGCGTGATCCGTTCGGATCCCTCTCCCTCCCGATCGGGAGGTCCCACAAAAAAAGCCAGACACCACTTAAAAGGAGAGAGTCTCCCCTTTTAAGCGGTGCCTGGCTTTAACCCCTTAGGCACCGGGTCGCACGAAGTTCGGCCGAAGTGCGGCCTAGCTCCGGTGGGGGCCGCATCTTGGATGGCGGCTCCACCCCCGGGTCCCCCCCTCACTGCCTGAGGTCCTCACGCATAGCGTGATGACATCAGATAGCCGAGGAACCCCTAGCTGCCTGGAATCCCCTGGTGGAGATAGGGGGTTCATTTGAACCCCGATATTTCCAGAACCGTGGGGGTCATGGAGGGTGTCAATCAAAAGGCCTGAGCATGGCCTTTCGAATGATACCCAAAATGACCAGGTATAAAGTAAAAAAATTAAAATAAATAAAAAACATGTAATTTTTTTTTGTGCTATTTTTATTAACCCTTTCGCTGCTGAGGCGTTTCACGCCTCTGTGCTGAGCTCATTTTTACCGGTTTTGCTCATCATGTTTAAACGTGTTTTGAAGGCTTATTTTAGTATATGACCCAGACATATTATATATCGTTCTTTCCGTCAGACTCGGCAGATTCATAATATGTCATTATTATATGTACACGTCATGTCCTGTCTGTATATTATAACAACAAATGCAATAAAATATGTTTTTTCAATAATTTACAATGTGTAAAGTGTTTTTTTTCACATTTTAACATGCGAGCAATTGCGGTTATATTTTGTATGGGGTGCGCTTGTTAAAAAAATTAGAGATGGGGTCTCGTTACATTTTTTTTGGGGGAAAATTACACTATTTTTAACAAACGCACCGCATACAAAAATCGTTAGTGCAGCATCATTGTTCACATTATAATTGAAATGGGAACAATATTCCTGCATTAACAAACCAAAAAAAAGAAAAAAAATTGTTTATTTTTTTTTATAATTTTTTTTAATAAAAAATTTCATGGTCATGTTTGGTATTGTTGGAACGGCCATGCTCTGGCCGATCCAACAGTACCAAACATTAACCCCTAGCTGCCACGGATCGGGAGATAGGGGGATTCATTGGAACCCCCTATCTCCACCATTGGTGGCAGTTAGGGGTTAACTCCAGGACTGGCGTCATCGTGCTATGTACGATGACGCCAGTCCTCAGGGGGCATTCCCGGAAGCTTGGCTGACATCCAAGATGTCGGCCGGCTCCGGGAAAGGATCACAAACCGGCGCTTTTCAGCGCCGATTCGTGATCCGGCCCCCATGGGGTTAATGCCAGGTACCATTAGGAAGGGCAGGCTATGCCCTTCCAAACCCTCTGCACTCCTCTCCCCTCCCTTTCAGGCGCCTCCTCCGCACACGCGGGGGGCGCCTGAATTAGATGTCATTGCGCCGCCGCGATGACATCTAATTGTGCCGGTGGCGGTTCCGGGTGCTGGGCTGACATCGAGGATGTCAGCCCACACCGGGGGGCAAAGCGATCGGCCGATCGCTGGCCCCAAAGGGAGGACGCGTTCAGCACGTCCTCCGCATGGAACCCTACCTGCGGGTGGACGCGCTGAGCGAGTCCTCCGCAGTGAAAGGGTTAATGCAGCAATATTGTTCACATATCAATTATAATGTGAACAATGATGCTGCACTAATGATTTTTTTCTATGGCGTGCGTTTGCTAAAAATCACATAATTCCCCCCAAAAAATGTAAGTCCCCATTTCTAATTTTTGTACAAGCGCACCCATAGAAAATATAACTGCAAATTTTCATGTGATAAAAGGTGAAAAACAACACTTTACACGCTGCAGATGATTAAAAATTCAAGTTTTATTGCATTTTTTGTTATAATATACAGGCAGAACATGACTATACATATAAAAATGATATATTATGAATCTGCCGAGTCTGCCGGAAAGAACGATATATAATATGTCTGGGTCATATAATAAAATGTGGCTTCAAATTGCGTTTAAACATGATGAGCCAAGCGGTAAAAATTAGCTCAGCACACAGCGGTGAAATGCCTCAGCAGTGAAAGGGTTAAAGGAACAGTGAGTTTTCCATAAAATAAGGGTTAAAAATAAAAACGAAAAATTCCTTCAAATATCGTGCCTAGGAGGTCCCATAACCTGCTTGTGAAGTGGCGGATATGTAGGATGTATGGAAACATCGCCATCACAGACCCACACATGACACCTAGCACTAACAGTCTGCATACAATGTATCAAATTCATGAGACCGGACTAATTAGAAGCACATGTTATTTCCAAACACTAATTAAACACCTGTTGTTTACGCTGTTTGAGAGCACAGGTCATTTAGAGGTGAGAATCTTTGCACCTAGACATTAGTTTTTAATTCAATATCTAATAAACCGTTGCTTATAATATTCTGCCGTAAAGAGTCTCTTTATTTCTAGATTTTTTAGTATTTAAGCATTTTTTTATACTTTTTTCAAAAAAGTTTTTTTTTCGAACTCAAACCGAACACGCCAATAAGTTCGAAGTTAGCGAACTTTCGAACTGCCGATGTTCGAATCGAACTCCAAAATGATCGAACCGAACAGCTCATCCCTACAGTAGACCATGGCATCCTATTACAAAAACTTAAAAACTCTGGTATTAGCAATCACACGCTAACTTGGTTTCAATTGTATGTATCCAACCGATCGCAACATGTGTCCATTTCTGGTAGCTCCTCCCTCCACCTCCCAGTCACGTGTGGTGTAACCCAAGGCTCGATGCTCGGCCCCCTGCTATTCACGATATTCATAAATGATCTGCCCAACGTCTGCAAAGCCTCAACTGTACATATGTACGCAGACGACACTGTGATCTATACCAGCAAACCAAATCTCCCGCAGCTGGACGCAGTGCTGCAAGAACAATTCATAGAGGTAGGAAAGTGGATCAAACACAACAAACCTTTCTTAAATACTGACAAAACTGTAACAATGCTCTTTGGAACCGCACCTAAACTATATAAACTGCAAACACCCCATCTACGTGTCAGGACAAAATCAAATGACACGCTGACCACAGTCACTTCTCCCAAATATCTAGGTATGTGTTTAGACCCTAATCTATCCTTTGGCCCCCACATTGAAAAACTCTCATCTAAACTTTACCCCAAACTAGGTGCCCTGTACAGAAACAAATCCTGCATGAGCCCCGCGGTAAGAAAGCAGATTGTACAACAAATGCTTATGCCGGCTATTGATTACGGAGATGTAGTGTATGCAGCCGCCCCGCAAACACATCTTCAGAAACTTACTACATTGTATAACTCATTCTGCTGCTTTGTGCTACAATGTAACTACATGACCCACCATTTTGATATGTTAAAAGAGCTAAACTGGCCATCACTGGAGTCTAAACGTACCCTTCACCTTTTGAACCTGGTGTTTAAGAGCTTTTCTGGGAAGCTACCACCCTACCTGAATATGCTGCTTCCCCCAGCAGCTCCCTCATCCTATAACCTCTGATTCCAGGACCAGCACCTTACTTGCAATACCAGAATACAAAAAGAAAGTATCTCAATGCTCTTTTTCCTATAGAGCACCACAGTTATGGAATAACCTCCCAGACACCATCAAATCTTCCCCCAGTCTAAAGTCCCATAAGAGATCTCTATTAAAATACCTGGATACAGAATGCACCTGTAAAAATGTAACACAGTGACTATATACAGAATGCACCTGTAAACATGTAACACAGTGACTATATACAGAATGCACCTGTAAACATGTAACACAGTGACTATATACAGAATGCATCTGTAAACATGTAACACAGTGACTATATACAGAATGCAACTGTAAACATGTAACACAGTGACTATATACAGAATGTACCTGTAAACATGTAACATAGTGACTATAAATAGAATGCACCTGTAAACATGTAACATAGTGACTATACAGAATGCACCTGTAAACATGTAACATGGTGACTATATACAGAATGTGCCTGTAAACATATAACACAGTGACTATATACAGAATGCACCTGTAAACATGTAACACAGTGACTATATACAGAATGCACCTGTAAACATGTAACACAGTAGGAAGGTAACTAAGGAAATGAAAAATAAAAAGAAGGCATTTAAAGTTTTTAAATCTGATAAATCTGAGGCATCCTATAAAGCATATAGGGCAGCCAATAAAGCATGTAAAAATGCGATTAGATGGGCTAAACTAGATAATGAAAAAGAAATAGCCAAAGAGAGCAAGACCAACCCTATAAGATTCTTTAGGTACATAAATTCTAAAAAACCCAAGAGTGAAAATGTAGGTTCACTAAAATCTGAGTCAGGGTTATTGTTAACTGAAGATCAGGATAAGGCAGAAATTTTGAATGATTATTTTTCTTCAGTATTTATCAAAGAGAAACCTATAACAGGAGACATGAAATTCATTAATAAAAACTTACTAATACAAAGTGACTGGTTGACTCAGGACAAGGTTTTACAGAAATTAAACAATGTGAATGTTAATAAAGCCCCAGGGCCAGATGGAATTCACCCGCGAGTACTGAGGGAGCTATGTGTTGAAATATGTAAACCTCTGTTCTTAATCTTTCAAGATTCTTTTCTTTCAGGAATAGTACCAGAGGATTGGAGAAAAGCTGACGTGGTCCCTATATTTAAGAAAGGTTTAAAATTTGTGCCTGGGAATTATAGACCTGTGAGCTTAACATCTATGGCTGGGAAAGTATTTGAGGGGTTACTAAGGGATAATATTCAGGAATTTATTGGGAGGTATAATGTAATTGGCAAAAATCAGCATGGTTTCATGAAACACCGATCATGTCAGACTAACCTAATTACGTTCTATGAGGAAGTAAATAGAAGTATAGATCAGGGGGTCGCAGTGGATGTGATTTACTTAGATTTTGCCAAAGCTTTCGACACAGTTCCACACAAAAGGTTACTATTTAAATTAAGAAAAATTGGTCTAGATGAAAATACTTGTTCTTGGATAGAAAACTGGCTAAAAGATAGGGTACAGAGAGTGGTCATAAATGGTACATTTTCAAGATGGACACCAGTGGTAAGTGGTGTCCCTCAGGGGTCTGTTATAGGACCAATACTATTCAATTTATTTATAAATGACCTTGAGATAGGCATTGAAAGTCATGTATCAGTGTTTGCAGATGACACAAAGCTAGGAAAAGAAATACAATGTGAGCAGGATGTTACAGTATGTGCAGGTGATACAATGTGAGCAGGATGTTACTTCGCTGCAGAGGGATTTAGATAGATTGGGGGACTGGGCACTTAAATGGCAGATGAGATTTAATCTAGATAAATGCAAAGTTATGCACTTTGGAGTGAAGACACACAAGTAATTTATACCCTAAATGGTACGGAGTTAGGGAAATCCAAGCAGGAGAAGGATTTGGGAATAATCATAGACTTCAAACTAAGTAACAATGTGCAATGTCAAACAGCAGCCGCCAAGGCCAGCAAAGTACTGGCATGCATTAAAAGGGGAGTTCACTCACGGGATGAAAACATAATTTTGCCTCTGTATAAATCAATGGTCAGGCCGCACCTTGAATATGCCGTGCAATTTTGGGCACCTGTCTTAAAAAAAGATATTATATCGCTAGAAAAAGTGCAGAGACGGGCAACTAAATTAATAAGTGGAATGGAAGGGTTAAGTTATGAGGAAAGACTAACAAGCTTAAACCTGTTTAGTTTAGAGAAAAGGCGCCTTAGAGGGGATCTGATAACCTTATATAAATATATACGGGGCCATTATCAACCATTGTCTGATAACCTATTCATTAACAGGACTATACATAGGACAAGGGGTCACCCATTTAGACTGGAAGAAAGAAAATTTAGCTTAAAGCATAGGAAGGGTTATTTTACGGTGAGAACAATAAAGCTGTGGAATTCTCTGCCTGTTGAGGTGGTTGGGTCAGAGTCTGTACAGACTTTTAAAAAACGACTGGATGACTTCCTGCAGACACAGAATATTAAGGGTTATAATATTTAATATGTGGGTAAAAGCTTCCTGATCCAAGGAGAAATCTGACGCCATTCTGGGGTCAAGAAGGAATTTTTTCCCAGTATGTTGCATATTGGCAAGCATTTCAGACTGGGTTTTTTGCCTTCTTTTGGATCAACAGCAGTAGGTTATGTGGGAGAGGCTGAACCCGATGGACGCATGTCTTTTTTCAGCCTATATAACTATGTTACTATGTAACAGTGACTATATACAGAATGCGCCTGTAAACATGTAACACAGTGACTATATACAGAATGCACCTGTAAACATGTAACACAGTGACTATATACAGAATGCATCTGTAAACATGTAACATAGTGACTATATACAGAATGCACCTGTAAACATGTAACAGTGACTATATACAGAATGCACCTGTAAACATGTAACACAGTGACTATATACAGTATGCACCTGTAAACATGTAACACAGTGACTATATACAGAATGTACCTGTAAACATGTAACATAGCGACTATATACAGAATGCACCTGTAAACATGTAACACAGTGACTATATACAGAATGCACCTGTAAACATGTAACATAATGACTATATACAGAATGCACCTGTAAACATGTAACACAGTGACTATATACAGAATGCACCTGTAAACATGTAACATAATGACTATATACAGAATGCATCTGTAAACATGTAACATAGTGACTATATACAGAATGCACCTGTAAACATGTAACAGTGACTATATACAGAATGCACCTGTAAACATGTAACACAGTGACTATATACAGTATGCACCTGTAAACATGTAACACAGTGACTATATACAGAATGCACCTGTAAACATGTAACACAGTGACTATATACAGAATGCACCTGTAAACATGTAACACAGTGACTATATACAGAATGCACCTGTAAACATGTAACATAGCGACTATATACAGAATGCACCTGTAAACATGTAACACAGTGACTATATACAGAATGCACCTGTAAACATGTAACATAATGACTATATACAGAATGCACCTGTAAAACATGTAACACAGTGACTATATACAGAATACACCTGTAAACATGTAACACAGTGACTATATACAGAATGCACCTGTAAACATCTAACACAGTGACTATATTTGCTACATAGTGTCCTCCCCCCACTCAGCAGCCGGGATTTTGAATCTCCTGATCTGTGCATGCGCGTGCGGCTCCGATCCGATCCTGCGCAGGTGCTTCGGGACTTGTGTACGTAAAAAGTGTGAGTCCCATAGCGTTGCGCAATGTACAATATGCAAGTTTGATAGGAGCAGAAACTGCACAGGAAAGCTTCAGGGGCTACCGGGTTCAGGAAGAGGAGGAGCAGCGCGCAGCGAGCGGGAAAAGGGGAGGAAAATCACCTTGAGATAAAAAAATTAAATTAAAAAGAATTGTTAGTCGGTCAGCGGATCTGCCCAATCATTTAACGGCAACAAAAGGGAGATGTGTCTTTAAATAGCCTGTCCCTTTAAGAGCAAGGTGAGATCCTCAGTTTATGACGTTATTATAAAAGTGACCTCACCGAGCGCACACACAGCAGAGAATGAATCCAGACGCGGCGTGTGCTTGTTGGAGGAAGTCTGACCTCTTGTGGCCCAGCTTATCCATTCTGCACAGTTTGCTTCTGGCCTATCAGCTATGGGACAGGCATCACGGTAAAGGGCCCTGACACCCCCTCCCCGTGCCTCATTCAGGAAGTTATATGTGTATTCCTTTATTTAGTGTCGCTCTTTACATTGACGGCCAGTATGGAGAGGATACCTGTATACCTTTATTTAGTGTCGCTCTTTACATTGACGGCCAGTATGGAGAGGATACCTGTATACCTTTATTTAGTGTCGCTCTTTACATTGACGGCCAGTATGGCGAGGATACCTGTATACCTTTATTTAGTGTCGCTCTTTACATTGACGGCCAGTATGGAGAGGATACCTGTATACCTTTATTTAGTGTCGCTCTTTACATTGACGGCCAGTATGGACAGGATACCTGTATACCTTTATTTAGTGTCGCTCTTTACATTGACGCCAGTATGGAGAGGACACCTGTATACCTTTATTTAGTGTCGCTCTTTACATTGACGGCCAGTATGGCGAGGATACCTGTATACCTTTATTTAGTGTCGCTCTTTACATTGACGGCCAGTATGGAGAGGACACCTGTATACCTTTATTTAGTGTCGCTCTTTACATTGACGGCCAGTATGGCGAGGATACCTGTATACCTTTATTTAGTGTCGCTCTTTACATTGACGGCCAGTATGGAGAGGACCTGTATACCTTTATTTAGTGTCGCTCTTTACATTGACGGCCAGTATGGAGAGGACACCTGTATACCTTTATTTAGTGTCGCTCTTTACATTGACGGCCAGTATGGAGAGGACACCTGTATACCTTTATTTAGTGTCGCTCTTTACATTGACGGCCAGTATGGCGAGGATACCTGTATACCTTTATTTAGTGTCGCTCTTTACATTGACGGCCAGTATGGAGAGGACACCTGTATACCTTTATTTAGTGTCGCTCTTTACATTGACGGCCAGTATGGAGAGGACACCTGTATACCTTTATTTAGTGTCGCTCTTTACATTGACGGCCAGTATGGAGAGGATACCTGTATACCTTTATTTAGTGTCGCTCTTTACATTGACGGCCAGTATGGAGAGGATACATGTATACCTTTATTTAGTGTCGCTCTTTACATTGACAGCCAGTATGGAGAGGACACCTGTATACCTTTATTTAGTGTCGCTCTTTACATTGACGGCCAGTATGGAGAGGATACCTGTATACCTTTATTTAGTGTCGCTCTTTACATTGACGGCCAGTATGGAGAGGATACATGTATACCTTTATTTAGTGTCGCTCTTTACATTGACAGCCAGTATGGAGAGGATACCTGTATACCTTTATTTAGTGTCGCTCTTTACATTGACAGCCAGTATGGAGAGGACACCTGTATACCTTTATTTAGTGTCGCTCTTTACATTGACGGCCAGTATGGAGAGGATACCTGTATACCTTTATTTAGTGTCGCTCTTTACATTGACGGCCAGTATGGAGAGGACACCAGTATACCTTTATAGTCCTTTATATTTATTGGGGGGGGCAGTTTTTTATCTAAAATTGCTTTCAATTTCTCTCTTTTAGATTTATATACTGGCCGCCCTTTCTGGGTGATGGCGTCTGATTTGCATATGGAGCATTCGTCCCTGTAACGGCACAATCGAGCTAAAGCTTTGTGAGACCTGAGCGGGCCCCACCGTAGAGCAGCCACTAGTGCCGACGCACGTTCTCAGGACCCTCACAAACCCCTGCTTCTTTGTTTTTTTCCATTGTTTAAAGAAAATGCGTGTAAAAAGGAAAAAAAAATGTTATCTCCTGTTTCCATTTTGTCAATTTTTCCCATGATGCAACATATACCAAAATCTGTGCAAATGTTTTACTTTACTGCTATGGTTTATCTTCTACAGCATTTAACAGGTAATGGGGTGAAGGAGGGAATATTTAGATAAGGCTGCAGGAGGTGTATTGCTCTCCAGGCTACATGAGATAAGAGTGTCAGCAGAATTAGAGAAAACAGGGAGCTTAAAAGATTTATAATCTCCTCCCGGTGATGTCCTTTGAACACATCCCACACAAAACAATGATGTGAGTCGGTGACTGACCCATTCACTCCATTCTATGGCCAGTGACACATATAGAGGAAAATATCAGTGAAGGAGGTTGTGTTTCCTGGAGCTCTCTGCACAGCCAACGCCCGACCTTGGCCTCCCCTGGCTGGGGAGGGCTTCCAGCCTGAATTTTGGTGAAACAACCACATGGTATTTTCTGTGCATAGCAAACAAGGAGGTTGTGTTTTCCTGGAGCTCTAAGCACAGTCAACGCCCGAGCTTGGCCTCCCCTGGCTGGGGAGGGCTTACAGCCTAAATTTTTGATCCATGGATCCACTACCTGGGGCCCCTGCTACCTTCCCACCTGATAGCCCTGCACCTGGATGGAGGGGCATTTTGCACAGACTATCTGCAAGCGTCCACCTCTATGAGGAAGGTGAGTCCCACACCCTCTATACCAGGGGCGATGTCCAACGTGCCCGCATCGCTGCGGATTCTCAACTTTATGAATTAGAGACCCTGGCCACTACCATAGCGGCCAAAAGGGCCGATTTCAAGAAGCGCCTGGGACTCCCGCATGTGGCGGAGAACCCCCGCGCTGAGCTCCAGGCGCTGGCCGAAGCTAGTTTAGAGTGTGCCAAACTACGACAGCAGGTCATGCTGTTTGTGGAAGACCTTCCTTCTGGAGACCGGGCAGAGATGGAGAGGGCGGTGGAAGCGGCAGGCGCAGCTAAGACCGCAGTACCCGTCAGGAAGCTCCACGCTGCAGAGGTCGATGCCATGGAGGTCCAGGAGTCGGTGGTAGAGGCCCCTATTGATGAAACAGCTTCAGGCGGGACCACAGCTCCCATCAGTGCCGACGGTCCGGAGAAGCAGCCGGTGTCCTATGCCGCCGCGTTGGCCGGGACTTCAGGCCAGCGTACCCCGGAGAGCCAGAGGCTGGAGATGGAGAAGGTCCGGCGCCGTTTCTCTGTCACTAAACAACAACTAGAAAAAGTGCACCAGGATTTAAAGCTTCAAAGAGCGGCATCCGGCAAAGTCAGCGCTTCTAAGCGAGTCGCTATGAGGGAAAACATCAACTCCTTGAAGGAAAGCGAGAGCGAACTCGTGTCCACATTGCTGAACCTGACCGCGGAGCTGGAGCATTTGGGGGAAAATTCCCACCAAGTTATTATTATTATTCTTTATTTATAAAGCGCCAGCATATTCCGCAGCGCTAAATAGCAAACAACGCCGGCAGCAGGTAGTGCAAGAAAAAAGAAAGAATGGGTCTAACCCACGCCTGTCACCCAATCCGGGTGGTCACGCCCCTTCTTCGGGGACCCCTGAATTGCTGACACCCCCTCCTAACCAGATCCATCCCCCCACCGATGTTTGGCCAGAGGGAGAAGCAAGTCTCTCCCCCTGGATACTTAAAGTTCCACAAGAAGTCAGCGGCAACATCACCAGGGACCTGGTGTTTTCCGTCGCCGAGTGCGCCGATGATGTCATCACGGGGCGCCGGAGGAACCGTCGCCGGAAGCCCCACCCCCAAGATGGCAGCCACCTCGAGCAGGAGATGGGGAGTAGGAGCGGAGCTGAACCGGGGGGTGAGTACGCAGCAACGTCCTCTTCCTCCAGGAGCCCTTCACCGCAACAGAGACCCCCTGCAGCCACCTCCCGCCCAGCCACCGGTCCCCATCCCGCCAGGGAAACACTACCCGCGGGTGCTGGTCGAGCACCCTGCGTGCGTGATGGGGCAAGCTCTCCCATGCCTCCTTCTTCCAAACTCCCCCACCCTCCCCTCCTTTCCTCTGACTTTCCCAAATTACCCCCTGAAGTACAACTTCCAAAAAAAAATGTTAGTGCTGCTGCGGCAGCTAAGATCACCGCAGGACCCGCCTCTCAGTTACAAAACAAAAATGTTATTCCAACTGTACCACACTCTGCTGCTGCAGGCGCCATCTCAGCCACTGTTATACAGAGCTCCGCAATAGAAGGTGAATTTGGATAAACGTGTACCCCTGGTAGCAATATAGTCAGCCCTTTGATAGATCTAGGTGATCCTCCATCCACCATGGATGGAATGTCTGGTAGAGACGAGCAATATGTAGCAGTTGCTGGCGGTGGGTCTGCGGCCAGTGGTGTGGCCATCGCCGGTGCGGCGGCTATCGCGGGCTGTGTGGCTGTCGTCGAGGGGGGGCCCCCAGCTGCGGGCACACCTGTGGTCGGCGGGGGTGCCACGGTCGACGGCGGTCCCGGGGCCAGTGGTGGAGGCGTCATTAGTGGCGGTTCTGCGGTCGGCTGCGGGGCTGTTGGTGGCTGCGGCACCTCGGTTGGCTGTGGGGATGCTGGTGGTGGGGGGTTGGCCACCAGCGGCAGGGCCACGAGTGGCAGAGGTGGTGGCGCCGCCTTAGGGATGAGGACTGAGGTGGCATTAATGCACCCCCATGGTGCAGTGCCGGAGTTGAGCGCCTCTCAACAGTCCAACATGTTGTTAATATAGGCAGCAATCGAAAGCGAGGGCTTTCGCCCTGCTACTGTCTTGATACCCTCCCGCTGTACCTGTTACCTTGCACAAGCCCCCTTCCACCTCAGGACCCCAGGTTTCCCCTACCCCTATCATTTACTCCCCTATTTTTGGCCCGCACCCCTCTGATTTAATTCACCTCGCTACTCCTAACCCCGCCCCCAACCAGGTTGCCTTACATCGTACCCCCAGTGGTTAACCCCGGTATCGGTCCCGTAATTACCCCGGTAACGGGGAGTCTATCCGGAGGTGGGTCCCCCTCGGCTGGTCCCGGAGTCCGGATCCTGCCACTGGGAGGGCCCTCTCTGGGTGTTAGGGCACCGTCCAGTGCCTGGGCACGGGGGCCACCCCCTCTGAACCGTCAGTGGCCGGCGCCCGCAGGGCCTCTCTCCCCTGCCCCCCCGGGGGCGAGGAGGAGGAACGTGGTGCGCCTGGTCAAGGGCGGTGAGGGGCCCGTCCCAGACCGGCGGGCGGTGGTCGCCTGGCTGAAGGACATGGGATTCCTCCCGGTGGACCTCTACGCCCTCATCCACCTCGGGGGCGCCCGGGAGTTCGACATCAGTTTTCTGACGCCGCAGCTCCTGGACCGCTTCTGGGCTGGGTGGGACGCGGCAAGGATGGTGAAGGACTCCGTATGGGAGGGATTTTCTGCGGTGCCCGTTTCCCGACAGGGGGTGAAGCGGGTCACGTTCCTCACGGGGAACGAGTACATCCCCATCGCAGATATCCTGGTCTGGGCCCGTAGGTACGGGGAGGTGAAAACCACCCCGCAGAAGATACTGGATGAGGACTACCCGGGTCACGACGGCCGCCGATCCTGGACGCGCTGGTGAGAGGGCAGCGCCCAGGGGATCTTCCACCATGGACACCCCGTCTTCTCATCCCCGGACCCAGGCCCCAGCCACCCAGAGAATCATCTCCGGGATTAGGGGCTCTGTCCCTGCCACCGGCAAGATGACAGTTCACCCCCCTGGGGAACAAGTGGACCCCAGTAAACCCACCTCCGGAGGTGCCGGGGAGTGGCAGATCGCCGCTAAGAAAGGGAAGGGACCTGCAAAGGTACCCGGATATACAAACAAGCACTCTGGTAAATCCACACCCACTCCCTCGGTATCGTCCTCTTCCTCTTCCATTGCGGAGAGCGGGGCCGTGTCAGTTCCAACACCCACCGATGCCGTGGGGGAGCTCTCTCAGCCGGCCTCCACTATGGAGGACGCCATTCCAACATCCAACCGCTATTCCATCTTGTCGGGTTCTTCGTGGGCTGACATAGTGGAGGAGTCGGAGCGGGAGAGCTCCAACCGGTCCGGTACTCTGGCGGAGGAGGAGTACGAGGAGGTCCTCATTGGTGCCGATGACATAGTGCCCTCGGGCACGTCTGTCAAGAGGTACCCCTCCGAGGACGAGAGGGAAGATAGTTGTAAACGGGGAAAGTCTCTTCATGCTAATCACCCGTGTTGGCTGCCCACTACGTGATCTCTGTGGCCACGCACAACGTGGCGAGTCTCAAGGCGGCGAGAAAGACCTTCGCCGCCTTCGATTTCTTCCGCAGGGCCCGCCAGCAGGTCATCTTTGTCCAGGAGACGCGCCTGGACACGCTGGCGGCCATGCAGCGTGTGAAGAGAGAATGGAGATTCTCCCTGGCCACAGGGGGATACGAGGGGGTGGCCATCCTTTTCCAGGACGTCAAGGTGGTATTTCAGCGGGTGGTTGAGCTAAAGAAGGGTCGATGCGTGGTCCTCGATGTCTCGCTTGCAGGGCAGCCTCTCCGACTGATTAACATCTACGGCCCCCAGGCAAAATGGGAGAGGAAATGTCTGTTCAGCGAGATAGAGCCTTTCCTCTATACGTCCAAGGCGATCCTCTTTGGTGACTTTAACACCATCACTAGGCCCAACGACAGGGGGGGTACCAAGAGGCGCCTTGGATATGACTCTTTTTCTTAATAAGATGGTTAGTCAGGCTGGTCTGGTCGATGTGCACACTCAGCACGTCCCAGGCCTCACCGGGTTCACTTTTCACCGAGGTAAGAGCAGCAGTAGGATAGACAGGTTTTTCGTTAAGGAGGGCTTCCCGGTGTCGGCCCCCGTGCTGACGCCGGTGGAGTTCTCCGACCACCTTGTTTTATCCTGTGAGTTGAACATCGCAAATACCCCTGCGAGAGGCAAAGGGATTTGGCGGCTCAATTCAGACCTCCTAGAGGAAGCGAAGGTTAAGCAGGCCTTCGAGGCGTTCCTGGCGGACCAGATGACTTTGGAGGACGTATGCGCCTCGAAGTCAGAGTGGTGGGAGATGGTCAAGGCGCGAGCGCGTACCCTTTTTCGCTCTCTTTCCGTGAACGCCCAGGCCAGCAGGTATAAGATCTACCTCAGCCTTATGCGGAAGCTCGACCGCCTGGTCTCGCAGGGAGGTGATTCCGGGGAGATCTCCGAGGTCCGCTCCTTGATGAAGGAGTTCCAGTACGACAGGTACGCCTCGCTTGTGAAGGAGAGAGATCACGGGTCTTACCGCTCACCCAACCCCTTTCTCAGTTGCAAGCGCAAGAAGGTACCAAGGTCATTTCTGGGCTGCGTGACACCTCTGGGGTCCTGCAGGATTCGTCCTGCGGGATTCACGACGTGGTCCGGTCGTACTACTTGGAGCTCCTCGGACAGAGGCGGGCCCGGCCAGACCAGGTGGAGGGCTTCCTTTGCGGCATAGACCCTCATCCTGAGCTCGAGACTTCCCTCTGCGAGGAGTTGATAGGCCCTATCACCGCGGCTGAGGTAACGGGTGCCATCTTGGGCCAAAACAAGAGTAAGGCGCCTGGGCCCGACGGGCTCACGGCGGAGTTTTATCAATGTTTTAGTGCTGTCTTGGCGCCCCATCTCGCGGAGGTCTTCAACGAGTCCCTAAACGGGGGCCTTTTGCCCCCCACGTTGAGGACTTCGGTGGTGATACTGCTGACCAAGCCGGGGGTGGTCGAACTGGCGTCCCATTTCGCTGCTCAACGTCGACAGGAAGATCCTGGCGAAAGTGTTGTATCTGCGACTGCAAGATTTGTCTGGGGGTCTCCTGTCTAAGTCCCAATTCTGCACAGTCCGAGGCCGTAACGTCTTCGACGCCGTTCTTGAGGTGCGGGAGGCCGTAGAGAGGTGCAGGGCCGGCGATTGGACGGGTTACCTTCTGGCACTTGATCAGTCCAAGGCCTTCAATCGGGTGGATCACCTCTATCTGTGGACGGTGATGAGGCGCTACGGCCTTCCGGCTAAATTTGTCAATTGGCTTATCACCCTTTACCGGGGGGCAGAAAGCTTTGCACTTGTGAACGGTTGGAAGGGGCGACCATTTCGGGTCCTAGCCGGGGTCTGACAGGGCTGTCCCCTTAGTCCCTTGCTCTACGCTTTCGCAATCGACCCTGTCACGGAATGGCCCAGCACCCTCAGCCAGGGGCGGTGCACAGTGACAATGGTGACTATGGACACTTGGGTGTGGTGGCACGCACCTAGTTTTCTAAGTACTTATTTAGATGTGATTATTGTGTGGTGTAATAAAGTGTTCCCGTTGGTTTATTGCGTAATGTATTTTCCCTTTGTTGCCTTGCTCGCCGCCATTTTCCGATCACCTTGTGGCGCAGTTCAGAATCTTCGATTCGGAAAATGGCCGATTCGAACCATCCGGTTCGAATCGTAAAATGGCCGATTCGGACCATCCGGTCCGAATTGGCGACTCCCTGAAGCGTAATGGCCAATGGGTCCCGGAGGGCGGGCAAGGAGTCCCATTGTATTCTAATGTATGTGAAGTTGATAAATGCTTGAACCGTGCATAATAAAGGCAGATCTTGCAGTGCATCCAGCTTTGACTGATGTGTCTTTGTCTCCGCCGTACTTTCGCATCTGAGTGTCCCCCGCGATCTCAGGGTATGGTGACCACCACGATACGATCCGAATCGAGCGCTCTGTCCCTGCATCGTGTATCAGGGCAGAGGCGCTGCGTGTGAAGATTCGGTTCCCAGATTGCTGGGCAGAGATCCGAACCGAAGGGCGCGGCCGTGTACCGCGCTCCGGTATTGCGAGGGATTGCGGTAAGATCCGAATCCCTCGCCCATCCCGGCAGATCCGAAGATTCCTTCATTCCCGATCCGATCCGAAAAGTCATCCGCTTGAGATCCGACTGTTACCCGCACGAGATCGGAAACGTTTCCGCGAGATCCGAAACGTTTCCCACAACCGATACGAAGATTCCTCCGCGGCAGAACCGATCTCCACGGACGTCCCACACCCGCAAGGTCAGTGAACCAGTTGCTCGGGACGCTGAGTGCTGTATGGCTCAGTGGTCGGACTGGTTCTCGGCAGGGGTCCCCTCCACCGCCCGCTAACCCCTTCCGGGGTCACGCAGGCCGCACGAGACGCCGAGTGCGCGCCACTCGGTAGTGTCGGCCAGCGGTAAGCGACGGGGTCACGCAGATTGAGCACACCCGCAGGCGGAACAACATCTCCATTCCGTCATAGACCCCTTCCTCCGAAGGCTCGAGGCGGGGCGTTTGAGAGGGGTCGACAGGGGCCTGGCGACGGCACCCCTCCGGGTGGTGGCATACGCGGACGACGTCTCCATCGTGGTCTCCGATCCTTCGGAGGCCGCGCTCGTGGTGGACCTAGTCTCGCGCTATTCCTCCGCCTCGTCGTCCCAGATCAACAAGATCAAGAGCGGGGTGTTCTGGTGCTGGAAGGAGGGGGACGAGTTCCCTCTTCCGGACGGTTTCCCGCCGCCCCAGTCTGAAATCAAGATCTTGGGGATTCGGTTCAGCCGGGGGGACAATGCTCTCTGCAACTGGACCGACAGGTTGGCCGTAGCCTCCGGTAAGAGCTCAGAGGCTTGCCGGTGTAAGCTGTCCCGCGCAGAGAGGGTCCATCTGATAAGGACTTACATACTGCCTATCTTCGGATACGTCAGTACGGTGTTCCTTTTGCCAAGGAGTCTTCACACCCGGTTGTTGGGCATGTTTTTCCTCATGCTGTGGGGGAACAGGCTCAACCCCATCCAGAGGGAGGTCACGTACCGGTCCAGGAAAGACGGCGGGCTGGCCATGGTCAACCCCGTCGTGTTCTTTTCCATCGCTTTCCTGAAAAGGAATTTCGGGGGTCTCCTGATGGACGACCCGCCCGGATGGGTTCAGGGTCTGGGTGTCGCCTTTTATCGCTGACTGGCTTCACGGAGGGATGTTGAAGAGTATGTGAGTCCGTCACTCTGTCCATCTCCCGACTTCAGTCGTCCAGGCCGTGGGAACGATGCGACGGTGGGGCATCACGGTGGCCGAGGTCAGAGATACACCCAGGAAGGCCGTGGAGTCCCGGGTGTTGACCTCGCACTACAGCGCCTCCCTCGCCTTGAGGGACTGCCCACCACGTACTCTCTCCTCAGGGTTGCAAAACCTTAACTCCAGGAGAATCCCACTCAAGTACCGAGACGTGGCGTTCCTTTCCTTCCACGGCAGACTGTACGTACGAGGGAACCTCAAGCACAGGAACATAGAGGACCACGGTTGACCCCGAGCGGAATGTTCCGAGACTGTGGAGTCCATGGACCACTTTCTCCTCGAGTGCCCGTTCAACTTGTCAGTCTGTCGCGAGGTCTCAGCCACCCTAGGCATCCCATGCCTCTCCCGCCAGACTTACACGGAGTGGGTCTACGGGACGTCCTACTCCAGGGGGCGCAGATTTAATTTGGGCACGTTATTCGTAGTCAGTGTCGTCACTAGATACTTCACCTGGAACGCACGGTGTCAGGTTTCCATCCGTCAAAAGGTCCTCCCCTGCCAGGTGGTGGTGAACGACATTCTGGTGGCGGTGGCGGGGATCTGTGCCTCTGAGAGGGCTTCCCTGGACGCGCCCTATTGGCAGAAGTTCTGGCACAACGTCAAGGTCCGCCCGCCTTGAACTCCAGGGAAGGGTAAGTTTTTCTTTCTTCTTCCGCACACCTCTCGGGGTGGTGGGAACCTTCTTTTGCATGTCTCATCACCCTTTCCCCCCGTAGATTTTTTGTTGTTGACCGGTTTTTGATTTTTATGGAAGGCTCCCATGCGGGGTAGACGTGTACCCGTTTCCAATGACCCGGAACATCTAGCGGGTGCGGTAAGAGGGACAGGAGACCTTTATATTTGTTTCTATTGTTGGGGGAAAAATCTATAATTGACCTGACAATGTAATCTATCTGCGTGTTGACACCAGGAACGGTGGTTGCGGGGGGGAGGGGGGTTGGGTTGGGAGGGTGGTTACGGGAGGAGGATTGAAACCTCGGGTGGGATTGTACATTTGTGTAATATATATATATATATATGTGTATATATATATATATATATGTGTATATATTTGTTGATCACAGGGGTGGAGGGTGGGTCACAGAAAATGTTTCACGCTTCATTTTGGGGTGGTGATGGGGACGTAGCGGTCGGGAAAGACTTTGGACAATTTGCATAATTGACATTTTTCTTTTCGCTTTGGGTTGTTTTGATGGTGTTCGGGGGGGGTGAGAAGTGGTAAGCGCCCACGAAAAGCGCCGAACACAGACGATAGGAGACTTTACGGGACCGTTTGGGGGGTTTTGCGTAGGAGGCTATTGTATTCTTTTCATATGGTTTGATTTGGTTTTTGCCTTTTACAGATTTATTTTTGTTTTGTTCTTTTTATGTATTTCTTTGTCATTTAAGAGGTGTAGGAGAGTGCGGGTCCTGGTCCTAAAAGTGACGGTAAAAATATATGATTTTGAATGTCGATGTATATACGTTCTATTTTGTAAATATTCCCATTGTCCCTATTGTTTCCCTATTGTTTCCTTGTATTGACGGTCAGTCAGCTATTATTTGTTTGATGGGCAGCGTCCTAGTTTTGGGTTCTTTTTCTATGTGGCGGTTCGTCACTTGTTTTCTTTCCCTTTGGACTTTTTTTGTGACGGCATGTCTATATTTTGTGTTTCCTTCTGCCAAGTGGGTAATTCCTTTGTTCTTCTTATTAATGTTTGCCCCTGTATATATATATATATGTTCCCCCTAATGTTCTACCCCGTATATACTGTCATTATCAAGTGTCCTTTTGCTGTGTTTCATTCTGTTGGCTGTTATTTCCTGTATGTGCACTTGATTGTATTTATGTTTGTTATGTGGCACATTCCAATAAAAACAAATAGACCCAGTGACAGAGGAAAATATCACACAATGGATGCGCCCAGTGACACATGTAGAGGAAAATATCACACAATGGATGCGCCAAGTGATACATAGAGGAAAATATCACACAATGGATGTGCCCAGTGACACATATAGAGGAAAATATCACACAATGGATGCGCCCAGTGACACATATAGAGGAAAATATCACACAATGGATGCGCCAAGTGACACATAGAGGAAAATATCACACAATGGATGCGCCCAGTGACACATGTAGAGGAAAATATCACACAATGGATGCGCCAAGTGACACATATAGAGGAAAATATCACACAATGGATGCGCCAAGTGACACATATAGAGGAAAATATCACACAATGGATGCGCCCAGTGACACATATTAGAGGAAAATATCACACAATGGATGCGCCCAGTGACACATATAGAGGAAATATCACACAATGGATGCGCCCAGTGACACATATAGAGGAAAATATCACACAATGGATGCGCCCAGTGACACATATAGAGGAAAATATCACACAATGGATGCGCCCAGTGACACATATAGAGGAAAATATCACACAATGGATGCGCCCAGTGACACATGTAGAGGAAAATATCACACAATGGATGCGCCCAGTGACACATATAGAGGAAAATATCACACAATGGATGCGCCCAGTGACACATATAGAGGAAAATATCACACAATGGATGCGCCCAGTGACACATATAGAGGAAAATATCACACACATGGATGCGCCCAGTGACACATATAGAGGAAAATATCACACAATGGATGCGCCCAGTGACACATATAGAGGAAAATATCACACAATGGATGCGCCCAGGGACACATATAGAGGATAATATCACACAATGGATGCACCCAGTGACACATATAGAGGATAATATCACACAATGGATGCGCCCAGTGACACATATAGAGGAAAACAAAGCACATGTAAGATATCAGCTACATAAAATAAACTCAATAAGGACGTTTCATTTTTTGGTGGTACTGGCCCTTTAATAAAGATTTCAGTCTATAATTTCCTCTATTTCCACCCACCTAGATTGTAAGCTTCCAAGGGAATAGGACCTGCGATCCCTCCTGTATCTGTTGGTGATATATTGACTTGCAGTTTTATTGTATTGTAGAATTGTCTTGCCTTTACTCAATATACCTTTTGTACAGCGCTGCAGAATGTGTCGGCGCTTAATAAATAAATAATAAATTTTTCGCCACTTTCAGCATTTGAGATTTCCTCGAAAAACCGGCACGCGGATCACTTTGAATCGAATGGATAAAGCTGTTATTTCCATCATAAGGTAAAGCTACAAGAGCCGATAGTTGACACAAACTTTTTATCGGGGATCACAATGCCGGGGAGCCCGAATTTCCCAAATCTCCCGAACCAAAAACCAGCCAAAAAAAGGTCCCGATTAAATCAAAGCCCTTCATCTAGAAAATATATGGACTTTAGGCAGGAGTCAGGTTCTCAAAATATAATGTGGGACCTCTTCAAGATTTCTGCTTCCCAATTAACCGTTGGCATGCCGCACTTAACCCACCGCCCCACCTGCAAATGTGACATCAATGTATAAACATAAAGATAGGCCATGTTTTAGGATATCCTCAGGATGATTGTAATTAGAGATGTGCATTTGTTTCGGAAAAATTCGGAATTTGGAACGAAATTTGATTATTCGTAACTACTTCTGAATAACGAATCGATACGAGATGGTATATAACAAATTTATTTCATTTTACACTGTCTCATCATCATAAAAGAAAAATTTGAACAATCGATATCAACTATCGAATTGATCTTAACTTAAAATACAAGGAATAGTCAAAGGACTTTATGAAACAAATGAATTTTGTTTCACTGTTTAAATTGACTCATAAACTAAATCTGTGACACAGCTTCAAATTTAACCCCTAGCTAGTCGTTTAACAGTAAAATTTGATTAATTAATTGGGATTTTATCTAGTGATCCAAAATTCGAATTGATATCAACTATCCAATTGATATCTGAAATTCGAATCGATTCGAAACGAAATTAGTTACGAAATGATTTAAAAATTTGACGAAACTAAACAAATCTGTAATTGTAATAAACTTTGTACATTTCTGCTGATTTAATAATGAAACATAATAAAAGCGTCTGCCTGTGCCAAAAGGTCCGTTCCCTTGCCTTTCCGACACGTCCTGCTCGACCTGACCCCTGCCTGTATGCTATAGAGCAGCAGTGGGAAATTACGGCCCTCCAGATGTTTTGAAACTACATTTCCCTTGAGGCTCTACAAACCTAATGAGCAGCCGAGCATCACGGGAAATGTAGTTTCAAAACATCTGGAGGGCTGTAATTGCCCACCCCTGCTATAGAGGATTAAGGTGTGCGCTGGGCACCACAACATAGTTTATGACCAGAAAAAGACGCTGTGGAGTGGAAACGTTGTTGGATGTCGTAACCGATCTCCATATCCCGACTGGGTCCCATCTGTTAATGCCGCTTCCTTGCCAGACCCCCAGCAGGCTTTTGTGCCTTTCTCTAGCCCTTAGCCGAAGCTTAAGGAGGGGTACACTGAAAGCGCGGTGATAGTGTTGCATTTGTGGAATCAAGAGACGGAGCTTGTTCTAGGGCGACACATTTATTTTTGATTTTTCATTCTGAAACAGAGCAATAACTCAGGGTTTTTACTCTGGACGCGCTGATTCTCTCCACTGCATTCAATGGCTGCTTCAGAATCACTAAACCACTGAGACATGCACATGGCACCAATTACAGTCCCGGTGGCTGAGAACACAGCGATCGCCACCTGCTGGTAGGAGGTTAAGGCAGCAGCAACAGAGCTATGGACAATAGTTACAGTTCCAAGTTTTCATAAAGCACTAACAAATTCCGTAGCGGTTTACAATACAGTTATGGGCTTGTCAATAACGACAAAAAAAATAAAATGCTTATTACTTTATTTTCTGCATACTATATTCTTTTGGGGTGCAAGCAATACCCATTTAATACACAGAGTGCCACAATAGCATCCCCAAGAAATGAGGCAGCAAGCAGATTTTGAGGTCAGAACAGTCAACCTTCATTGAGGTGTTTGGGACATAATTAGATCAGGGACAGATAACGGGATTAACTGTGATTATCAAAACACATTGTGCAACATTCCAACAAAATAGGACAATAGCCGATTGTGAGGATAAACAGGGGATTCGGATTATACAGTATCAGATCATTGGACAGTATTTGCCAATCAAGACAAAGACCACTCTAACCTTTAACAGATTGTCATGGTCCGCCTGGGGTACTGTCACATATCCTAAAGCCTGGCAGCCCCTTTAAGTCATGCATTCCACAGGTTCCTATGGAATTGGCTGATACCTGTGCACACAGAGACTACAGGTTCTCCTAATCTTTGCTAATGGGGCCTCCTTAAAAGGAGGTCACTCCCTATCTGCTGGACTTCCTCATTTGAAGTTAGAACCTTGAACCTTAGAGACCTGTGTCCAACTTGCTCATTGCTCCTGTACCCCTTGGATCCCTATCTACTGGACTTACCTTCTGATTACCCTCTGGACTTGTTACCGGTAAAAGCCTCTGGAGTACCCATCTGATTACCTTCAAAGACCCCGTCTGGATACCCTCCTGTGTACCATTCCCACCTCTTCTATACCGGTAACCCCCATTCATTTACTACCAGTTCCTCCTTATCTGGACTTTACGTGTATGACCCCTGGCTATGGACATTGGAGTATTCTGCTTTCTGTGTACCTCGGCCTGAAACCTGACCATGATTATTGCCTAGCCCCTTATCTGTATCGTGCCACAGACTCTAGTTTAGTTTTCTTAGTTTTTCTGCTTATATTTCAGTAGTTATTCCTTATTCAGTTTCCTCCTGCTTTTGTCCTTTTCTCCTTTTTCGTTCTGCTTATTGCCTCCCTCTTCATTCTCAGACAACCTATATCATTTGCTTCTGCTTTTTGTGTTTTATTTTAAATAAGTCTGTTATTCCCCGCAACCTGCATACTTCATTATGGCTCACTGCACATTGGGCTCACACCCGCAATCCATGCAGGGTTCACATGACACAGATATTGTAAACACATTCTAGATAGAAAAGGCTACAGTGACCCACACAGTAACCCTATAATAACAGATAACAGTATTCATGCCAAGCGCACTCTGCACCCAGAATTGTATGTTTCTTTTTATTTATGCAGTTAATTGGATTATGATTCGGGGGCAGGGGGGGCACCTCTTATTAATTGTGGAATACTAAGGGGTTAATAAACCTGGCTGAAGCATGTACTGCGCTGTTGCTCTGGTTGCTACATTTCCTGACTCTTATCCTTCCCTGGTGCTTTAATTGGTGGAGCCAGGTGCTATAGTGAGCGTGACGCCACGTTCCATCATGGCGGCCGTAGCGTAGGCGTCTGTCCTGGTTTGGGAGGGATCACACGTCATTTCACGCAGCAGACCAGAAGGATGTCGCAGGGGCTGGAGTGGCCGGGATTTGGCTCACACTGAAACGGATTTACTGGATCTACTGGATCGCCGTTTTATATAAACTTGTCAGGAAGTTGACGTTCTGGTTTAGTTTGTGTTGTGTAAATATTTGATATGACATCATGAGTGCCCCCCCCCATGTATCGCCGGGAATCCCTCCCAGGATGAAGTGCTGCCACGATGCGAATACAGTGATGACATCACTTTACAAAGATCTCCCAGCGCAGCCCCAGGGCCTGATCTACATTTAGAGACCACATGTGCCGCAGCAATGTACAAAGTGGAAATACGGCGAACAGGTAATTATCACTTAGCTAGACTAACACACAGGAATAAGAGGTGAGGGGGATCCTGTGCAGAGGAGCTTACACTCTAATAGGTGAGGGGGATCCTGTGCAGAGGAGCTTACACTCTAAAAGGTGAGGGGGATCCTGTGCAGAGGAGCTTACACTCTAAAAGGTGAGGAGGATCCTGTGCAGAGGAGCTTACACTCTAAAAGGTGAGGAGGATCCTGTGCAGAGGAGCTTACACTCTAATAGGTGAGGGGGATCCTGTGCAGAGGAGCTTACACTCTAAAAGGTGAGGAGGATCCTGTGCAGAGGAGCTTACACTCTAAAAGGTGAGGGGGATCCTGTGCAGAGGAGCTTACACTCTAAAAGGTGAGGGGGATCCTGTGCAGAGGAGCTTACACTCTAAAAGGTGAGGGGGATCCTGTGCAGAGGAGCTTACACTCTAATAGGTGAGGGGGATCCTGTGCAGAGGAGCTTACACTCTAAAAGGTGAGGAGGATCCTGTGCAGAGGAGCTTACACTCTAATAGGTGAGGGGGATCCTGTGCAGAGGAGCTTACACTCTAATAGGTGAGGGGGATCCTGTGCAGAGGAGCTTACACTCTAAAAGGTGAGGGGGATCCTGTGCAGAGGAGCTTACACTCTAAAAGGTGAGGGGGATCCTGTGCAGAGGAGCTTACACTCTAAAAGGTGAGGGGGATCCTGTGCAGAGGAGCTTACACTCTAAAAAGTGAGGGGGATCCTGTGCAGAGGAGCGTACACTCTAAGGCTAGGGTCAGACTGAGGCAGTGCGAACGCGCGTGCAGCCGCACATAATCACGGCCGTGCTAGCAGCAGATGCCGGGCAATGACGGCCAATATACGAAGTACGGTCGCACAAAAGTCCGGCCGCGCAACGCAGGCGGCAAACAAACGCATTTTTTCGAGAACGTGAAACCACTAGTACTGACGTACAGAGTGCGCTGCGTCCGCTAGAGGCGTGTGTGCGTGATTAGGAGACGTCAGACGCTGCTAATGTCCGGCAAACATAACGTCCAGATGCAAGAAGTGTTTTATTGATGATCCGTACAAAATCACGGATGAAACTGCGCATCGTATGACCGGTATCGCGTATTCCGTGAAAAAATACGTCCATTCGTTCGAACACACTTTTTCACGGACAACGTGAAAAATGCGTTAGTCTGACCCTAGCCTAATAGGTGAGGGGGATCCTGTGCAGAGGAGCTTACACTCTAATAGGTGAGGGGGATCCTGTGCAGAGGAGCTTACACTCTAAAAGGTGAGGAGGATCCTGTGCAGAGGAGCTTACACTCTAATAGGTGAGGGGGATCCTGTGCAGAGGAGCTTACACTCTAATAGGTGAGGGGGATCCTGTGCAGAGGAGCTTACACTCTAATAGGTGAGGGGGATCCTGTGCAGAGGAGCTTACACTCTAATAGGTGAGGGGGATCCTGTGCAGAGGAGCTTACACTCTAAAAGGTGAGGAGGATCCTGTGCAGAGGAGCTTACACTCTAATAGGTGAGGGGGATCCTGTGCAGAGGAGCTTACACTCTAATAGGTGAGGGGATCCTGTGCAGAGGAGCTTACACTCTAATAGGTGAGGGGGATCCTGTGCAGAGGAGCTTACACTCTAATAGGTGAGGGGGATCCTGTGCAGAGGAGCTTACACTCTAATAGGTGAGGGGGATCCTGTGCAGAGGAGCTTACACTCTAAAAGGTGAGGGGGATCCTGTGCAGAGGAGCTTACACTCTAATAGGTGAGGGGGATCCTGTGCAGAGGAGCTTACACTCTAAAAGGTGAGGGGATCCTGTGCAGAGGAGCTTACACTCTAATAGGTGAGGGGGATCCTGTGCAGAGGAGCTTACACTCTAAAGGTGAGGAGGATCCTGTGCAGAGGAGCTTACACTCTAATAGGTGAGGGGGATCCTGTGCAGAGGAGCTTACACTCTAATAGGTGAGGGGGATCCTGTGCAGAGGAGCTTACACTCTAATAGGTGAGGGGGATCCTGTGCAGAGGAGCTTACACTCTAATAGGTGAGGGGGATCCTGTGCAGAGGAGCTTACACTCTAATAGGTGAGGGGGATCCTGTGCAGAGGAGCTTACACTCTAATAGGTGAGGGGGATCCTGTGCAGAGGAGCTTACACTCTAATAGGTGAGGAGGATCCTGTGCAGAGGAGCTTACACTCTAATAGGTGAGGGGGATCCTGTGCAGAGGAGCTTACACTCTAAAAGGTGAGGAGGATCCTGTGCAGAGGAGCTTACACTCTAATAGGTGAGGGGGATCCTGTGCAGAGGAGCTTACACTCTAATAGGTGAGGGGGATCCTGTGCAGAGGAGCTTACACTCTAATAGGTGAGGGTTACACTGAAGATTCTCCACATTCCACAAGTAGAGCCCGAGGTGTTTCAGGGCCTGGCACTGCAGGCGGGGGCAGAGACCAGGCTATTCCTAGACTCTATAGATAACGTCAAGGCCAATAGTGTCAATAAAATGTCATTTTCCACAAGAGCAAAGAATCAAATTCACAGCGAGCGATTTCTGACAGCATTTATTCCACTTTACAGGCTCATTGCAGCTCTGTTATACACCCACACGCCCTGAATATATGGAGGAGCCCCTAAAAATACACCCACACGCCCTGAATATATGGAGGAGCCCCTAAAAACACACCCGCACACCCTAAATATATGGAGGAGCCCCTAAAAACACACCCACACGCCCTGAATATATGGAGGAACCCCTAAAAAGACACCCGCACACCCTGAATATATGGAGGAACCCCTAAAAACACACCCACACGCCCTGAATATATGGAGGAGCCCCTAAAAATACACCCACATGCCCTGAATATATGGAGGAACCCCTAAAAATACACCCACACGCTCTGAATATATGGAGGAACCCCTAAAAATGCACCCACACACCCTGAATATATGGGAGAACCCCTAAAAAGACACCCACACGCCCTGAATATATGGAGGAGCCCCTAAAAATACACCCACACGCCCTGAATATATGGAGGAACCCCTAAAAATACACCCACACGCCCTGAATATATGGAGGAACCCCTAAAAATACACCCACACACCCTGAATATATGGAGGAACCCCTAAAAATACACCCGCACACCCTGAATATATGGAGGAACCCCTAAAAACACACCCGCACACCCTGAATATATGGAGGAGCCCCTAAAAACACACCCGCTCACCCTGAATATATGGAGGAGCCCCTAAAAAGACACCCACACACCCTGAATAAATGGAGGAGCCCCTAAAACACCCACACACCCCAAGTATATGGAAGAACCCCTAATAGACACCGAAGACACAGAAGCTACTATGGCCTCCCCTCCTCTGTAACAGGAACCTCAAATCCCAAGTACATGCAAGGTCTCATTCACCCTCCATAGACCAACAACCTCCTGACCACAACTAACCCCAACCTAAAACCAAACTGATCCCAAGTGACCCGAACCTGATACCATACTGACCATAAATTACCACAACCTGAAATCAAAATGAACCCAAGTGACCCCAACATGAAGCCAAACCTGAAGCAACCTGATCCCAAGTGATCCCAACCTGAAACCATACTGACCATAAGTGACACCAACATGAAACTAAACTGACCATGAGTGACTCCAACCTGAAACTAAACTGACCATGAGTGACACCAACATGAAACTAAACTGACCATGAGTGACTACAACCTGAAACTAAGCTGACCATAAATTACCTCAACATGAAACTAAACTGACCATAACTGACACCAACATGAAACTAAACTGACCATGAGTGATCCCAACCTGAAACTAAACTGACCATGAGTGATCCCAACCTGAAACTAAACTGACCATGAATGACCCCAACCTGAAACTAATCTGACCTTTTAGTTTCATGTTGAGGTAACTTATGGTCAGTTTAGTTTCAGGTTGGGGTCACTCATGGTCAGTTTAGTTTCATGTTGGTGTCACTTATGGTCAGTTTAGTTTCATGTTGAGGTAACTTATGGTCAGTTTAGTTTCAGGTTGGGGTCACTCATGGTCAGTTTAGTTTCATGTTGGTGTCACTTATGGTCAGTTTAGTTTCATGTTGAGGTAACTTATGGTCAGTTTAGTTTCAGGTTGGGATCACTCATGGTCAGTTTAGTTGTAACGTTGGGGGCTTCCAGCCTCTCCAGTGTGCTTGAAGGCAGCATGTCTGATGCTGCTCGCTGACCAACGCCCGGTTTAAATAGAGACAAGCAGGGAGGTGGCTGCATGAGGCGCGGCTTGAGAGGGGGGCGCGGTCTGGTGAAGGTCTTTAAAAACCCACAGTTCCTTCTAAGCAGTGCCAGATCGTGGTTATCCATAACTGAGCTCCCTGTACCTGAATTCTCTCGTGATTTAACCTGTTATTGACCTCTGCTTGTTTTCTGACCATTCTGCCTTCCGTTGCCCTAGACTATTTTCCTTGTACTATGCTACTGCACTGATATCGACCCGGCTATTCCATTTGACTATTCTATTCTCTGTATTCCTGACTCTGGCTCGTCTGACTACCCTCGTGTTGCTGACCTGGTTTTGTATTACGACATTGTCTTTGCTTAACCCTTTCTGTCTAGCTAGTATACTTATACCTGGCCAATTAAAGGACCAGACAGTTAGGGATTGTTCTACGGCTACTCTGTTGGTAGCTTTTTGGATCTGTGGAGTGTTGGGCTTTAAGGGCTGCGTGGTGGGATCCGGGAACTGTGACATTAGTTTCATGTTGGTGTCACTTATGGTCAGCTTAGTTTCATGTTGAGGTAACTTAACTGACCATAAGTGACTCCAACCTGAAACTAAACTGACCATGAGTGATCCCAACTAGGGATGAGCTGTTCGGGTTCGGAGTTCGACCCGAACTTTGGCAGTTCGAAAGTTCGCGAATTTCAAACTTTTTGGGAGTGTTCGGTTCGAGTTCGAAAAAAAAAAAAATTGAAAAAAGTATAGAAAATGCTTAAAAAAATACAAAAAAATCTAGAAATAAAGAGACTCTTTACTGCAGAATATTCTAAGCAACGGTTTATTAGATATTGAATTAAAAACTAATGTGTACATGGAAAGATTATCAACTCTAAATGACCTCTGTTCACAAACGGGCATAACACCAGGTGTTTTTAGTCTGGTAATCAATTTGATACATTGTACAATATAGTGAGGGTGGGGTGGTGTCTGCTTCTGATTGAGATTTGAGAATTAATTTCCCTAAAACATCCTAATATGCTGCATTTAACCCTTTCGCTGCTGAGGCTTTTCACACCTCTGTGCTGAGGTCATTTTTACCGCTTTTGCTCATCATGTTTAACCGCGTTTTGTAGCCATATTTTGATATATGACCCAGACATATTACATATCGTTCTTTCCGGCAGACTTGGCAGATTCATAATATGTCATTATTATATGTATACGTTATGTCATTTCTGTATATTTTATAACAAAAAATGCAATAAAATTAGAATTTTCAATAATTTATTATGTGTAAAGTGTTATTTTTCACATTTTAACATGCGATTGTTTGCGGTTATATTTTGTATGGGGTGCGCTTGTTATAAAAATTAGAAATGGGGTCTCATTACATTTTTTTAACAAACGCACCGCATACAAAAATCGTTAGTGCAGCATTATTGTTCACATTATAATTGAAATGGGAACAATATTGCTGCATTAACAAACCAAAAAAACTTGTTTATTTTTTTTAGAATTTTTTTTTAAATATTTTTATTTTATTATTTTTATTTTTTTTAAAAAAAAAAATTTTCATGCTCATGTTTAGTATCCTTGGAAAGGCCATGCTCTGGCCGATCCAACAATATCAAACATTAACCCCTAGCTGCCACGGATCGGAAGATAGGGCGTTCATTCCCTAGGGGTTAACTCCAGGACTGGCATCATCGTGCTACGCATTGCCGTATTTTTTCACGGATTGCACGAAAACGGTCATACGATGCGCATTTTTGTGCGTGATTTTTTTTTTACGGATCCAAACCAGGAAACTCTGGGTGTCTGGACGTTATGTTGGCCGGACGTGAGCAGGGTCTGACGTCTCCAAATCACGCACACACGCCGCTAGTGGATGCAGCGCACTCTGTACGTCCGTACTAGCGGTTCTGCGTTCTCGAAAAAATGCGTTCATTTTCCACTTGCGTTGCGCAGCCGGACTTTCGTGCGACCGTACTTCGTATATTGGCCGTCATTGCCCGTCATTTGCTGCTAGTGCGGCCGTGATTAAGTGTGCCGAAATGCACGATAAAAATTCGCTAGTCTGACCCTAGCCTAAATGGGAGAATTTTTCTGGTTTGGCTATTTTGACCTAGAATTTTCCATTCTCCAGTCATTCTCCTGCTCTTCACCGCTCTCTGAATAACCCTGACAAGGTTATTCAGAGAAAGGTGAAACTCAGGAGAATGACTGGAGAGTGGAAAATTCTAGGTCAAAATAGCCAAACCAGAAAAATTCTCCCATTTGGTCTAGAATTTTCCATTCTCCAGTCATTCTCCTGCTTTTCACCGCCAAAAAATCAGTAAACTTTTTCTGCATGTCCGAAAATGTCTCCTCTTTTCATACAGACTGCTGCCCCAAGCAGTTGTTTATGGATAGATTAAGGCTAGGGTCAGACGAAAGCAGTTTTAACGTGCGTTTAGACGCACAAAATCACGGCCGTGCTAGCAGCAAATGACGTCCAATGCCGGGGAACACACGAAGTACGGCCGCACAAATGTTCGTCCGCGCAACGCAAGTGGCAAACGAACGCATTTTTTCTAGAACGTCAAACCGCTACTACTGACGTACAGAGTGTGCTGCGTCCGCTAGCGGCGTGTGTGCGTGATTGGGAGACGTCAGACGCTGCTAATGTCCGGCCAACATAACGTCCAGACGCAAAAAGTGTTTTATTGATGATCCGTACAAAATCACGGACGAAAAGCGCATCGTATGACCGGTATCGCGTATTCCGTGAAAAAATACGTCCATTCGTTCGAACATACTTTTTCACAGACAACCCGAAAAATGCGTTAGTCTGACCCTAGCCTAAAGGAAAAGCATTTACCGTCATATGAAACGTCATTTTTTTTGTTTTTAAATGTTTCTATACATCCTACAAATCCGCCACTTCACGGGCAGGTTATGGGGACCTCCTAGGCACGATATTTGAAGGAATTTTTCGTTTTTATTTTTAAACCCTTATTTCATGGAAAACTCACTGTCCCTTTAAAAATGTTTTTTTTAAAAACTTTTTGTCCTTGTTTCCTGTCCCCCAGGGCACTACCCGGACCCCCATACACCTTTTAAGGCAAATATCTAGCATATATGTGCTCTTGGAGGGCACTCTAAAAAAACAGAATTTTCAGCCCCATTGACTTGCATGGGGGTTCGGGTTCGGTCCCGAACAAATGGGAAGTTCGGGCTCGAACCGAACTCGGGGGGTGTTCGGCTCATCCCTAATCCCAACCTGAAACCATAATGACCATGAGTGACACCAACCTGAAACCAAACAGAATCTGAATGACCCCAATCTGAACCAAACTGACCCTGACTGACCCCCAAGCTCCAACCAAACCTGAGTAACCCCAATTTGAAACCAAACTGTTCGTAACTAACCCAACTCTGAACCAAACTAAGCATGAGTTACACCCTGACCTAACCTGCTGTCCCAGCTCCTCAAGACAACATCAAAACAGTAAAAATCCAAGCAGTGGTGATTTTGCAAAGGAAATGGGGGCTTCATATTATTATTTATGGAATTTTATACCAGTAATTGTGAGGGGGGGGGGGTCGTTTTGGAGATTCTTCTTCTGGAAGATGATGGTCTTCCGCAGAAGCCTGCCATCATTTCAACCACCTTCATTGTTTGGCTGGTTTCTTTGCCATCAGTTATTTGTCCAAGCTTTCCTCATCCTCCTCAAGATGAACGATTTTTCCTCAGTTCTGTGTATAAATCGTTTGGGAGGTCCATGTCCAAAACATCTAGTGGACTTAGTCGCTGAGATTTGGAGATATTATTTTGTAACAGATCACTGTACCCCTACTGGGTCATATCTGTTAAAGCTTCTTCCTTGCCGGACCCCCGTTCCCTTACCAGCAGTCTTTCATGCCTTTTGCCAGCCATTAGCCGAAGCTTAAGGACAGGTCACCGCAAAGAGTGTTGATAGCATTCCCCAGAAATGAGGCAACATGCAGATCTGGAGGTGTAGATAGAACAGACAGAAAAACTGAGTCTTCAATGAAATAATATACACCGTGCCAGGCGTAGCCTGGCAGCCAATGAAAACCGACACCCTGGCCTCCCACTGCACCTCACCATAATCCCTCTCCTAGAATAATGTTCTGAATTTTCTGCTCTCCATCTCGCAGTCTGGGACATAATTAGACCAGGGACAGCTAATGGGATTAGTATTGCTCAACATTTGGCAAACCAGACAGAACAGCATCCATTAAAACATTTAACAGATACAAACACATTCCAGATAGGGGGAGTTGGAAAGGGCTAAGGTGACCAACACAGTAATCCTATCAGCAGATAGTAATAGATACACATAGACAATAACGATAGACAATAACAGTATTCATACATAACACAGATTACACAAATACCCTGACCCTACAGGTAGAGGGTGACTTCAACATAGGACAGGGCAGGGAAAGAACACAGAACATCAGGCCTGCACCTCCCAAATATGTCTCTAGGCCCATGTATCCCTAGTTCAAAGTGACGCACGTCACAATATTGTCTTTCCCAGAATATTCCCAGGCACAGCACGTCCCAGGTCTTTTCAGTTGAATTGGGTAACGGAGTTCCCATTTTCTAGTAGATCGCAGTGACTGGCATCTCCATGGGGATATTTTTATTGGACTCAACTCTTGTTGGGGTCTTCTTCAGGCTGAAAGTTTTGCATCCCTGCTAACTACTCACCTTTCAGTCTACTACATCCATAGACCTGACCCAGAGGCTCTACTCACGGATACTTTCCTTCAAGTCTGGCCAATAGACATCCTCTGTACTTTTTCCTTTTTTCAATCTGAAGCCAAAAATTATTCATCAGTTCTGCAAACAGCAAGCTACGATCCAGGTCCTAATCACCATATTGGACCTCCGGAGCTGGGTTCTTCAAAATCTGGAATTGTTAATGATGTGCCTAAATTGATCCCACCTTGGCCACATCTTCTAATGTACGCCTGTCAGACTCAAGGCCCTCTAGAGGCCAATAATTCCCAGAATTAAATTACAACGTAACACATGGCCAGGGAATCCTGGGAGCAGTGGTTCAGAAGCATCTGAGGGGCAGAGTTTGACAGTCCTGTTCCAATGGATTTGGAGAGTTCATTACACAACCTTAGCACTGACCATTCATTGTGTCTCATGGCTTGGAAAATATTGAGTGTCCCTTGTTTTCTAGTTTCCTTACGACCAGAACTCCAAAGTTCCTTGACCAAGTACTGGCCTCCTGAGACCAGGAGATCTTATCATTGCTCACGGAGATAATTGACTAGCTTGTGTCTGGCACAACATCTCGATCTCTTTTTTGCTCCTCTAGCAAATAGTCCTACAATCGATGAAGACTTTTCTTACAGAGCGAGTAAAGGGACAACCCGGGGTTCTGTCCAAAGCTCCAGGACCAGTAGTTAGTTTGTTCCTTCTCCGTTGTAGAAGGACACAGGGACCAGCTTTTACCTTCCTGACTACCCGACTGGTTGCCCTGGAATTACAGAGAGGTGACCCCGAGGGCAGATGCCCCATATACAGCCAGACAATAGGAATGAGAATCAAAGACTCTTTATTCATTCCAGGGCTTCCCTTATATTCTCTTTCACCAGTTATTTAAGACACAAAACCAAAGGAGAGAATAATACAATAGACACTGCTCCCAGACACAGAGTAAACACAAGAACAATGGTCCCACTCTAATCATATCACACACAATCACATATCTTGACAGTGATACAAACATTATCCGAGGAGACAGAGGCTGCTCCATTAAAAGGTGGAAGGGGCTTCTGTCACATTTATTCCCCCTTTCCTGGCGACTGATGAGGTGCAAACCATAGACGGGACTATACCTGAGTTAGTAAACTTCTCCTGATCGGTTATTCCCACAGTTTATAAACTCCAACAACTAGTACTGTGACGGGACGGCCACTTCAATGTTTATTTGCATTTAGTTGTCCTTACATTTCATTGTCTCTGTATATAGGGTAGAATGTTGTGTGATGTGCTATGCTGTTGTCAAAGTGTGTATCTGTATGTTACAGTTACAAATTGTTATAGAGCACTAACAAAGTCATAAAGCACTGTGCAATGGATGAGACAGGATAACATGTGCATGGAAGTTGCACTCACAGAACAGCAGTAGAGGACCCTGCTCAAGAGCTTGCAGTCTAAACCTTTTGTATGCTCCCCCCCCCCCTGTAAGTAATGGATTCCTTTGTCTTCACCTGCTCCCATTAATCCACACCTCCCCTGTGGAAACAGTTGTAACCAGATTCCTACTCCCTAAGCCATGCTGGGCCTGTTTCCACTGTTTCTGAAACCTTCCCCTGTGGGTATGTTTTTCCTATTCTAAAGTGAAAATAAAATCAGTCTCCATTTTGGGTTGAACTTGCAAGGATCTTCTGTGTGTTATTGCCTGGATTCTGGCCCAGAAGCAGTATTTCTGCAGAATATTGACTTCAAGGGGAGCAGACTACATGTGGACAGAAACCCCCATGTTACAGCTACATTCTCAACTATAGCCCATCTCCCCAGTGCCTGCCTGTATGGTATGGGCACAGGCAACAGGCCGAGATCCTTGGTTCAGTCCAAGGGATGATGAATAAGCAGATATCAGGCCTCCCAAATCATTCCCCAGTAGGGCATCAGCTGGCAAATTCTCCATCAGCCCCACTTCAATTTACTGGTTTTCTCTCCCACAATTTAGTTGAACCTTGGCCGTGGGTAGCTTGTGACTTGCTCCACCAACTACCCGGACAACAACAGTGCATCCTGTCCGATGTGTGGGTTGCACACACTGGGACTTAACTTCAGTCACAGTAGCCCCTGTGTCTCTCAGTCCCTGAGCAGGCTATCCATCCACGACTACCCTCTGGCGATGATGGTCGTAGTTATATTGGTTTGCTGCCAACAGGGGATTAGCCTCAAGTAGGACACTCCAGACTTCCTTCACAGGAGTGAGTGGTGTCCCTAAGCGGGTTTGTGAAGGTTGGTGTGATAGTCGGTTATTGTGCATTTCATTGCTGGGTTTGTGATGTACTGGCAGAGCTTGGGGCAGTGCCATGGAAGGTGGTGCTCTCTGCAGATGTAAACAAGTATTCATCTGCCAACCTGGCAGCTTCCTCCACTGGGGGGGGGGTCGATCTTTCACCAAACCGCTGGAGTGAGATTTTGGAAAAACTGCTCCATGACCATCATCTGTAATCTCTCTTCTACAGTGGACATGTGGCATCCCTGCCACCAATTTGAAGCTGCTCTGCATAGCTTGTAGGTAAATTCCACACACGGCTCCTGCTCCCTCATTCAAAGCTCACAAAATGATAGGCCTCTGGCGTAACAGAGTACCGGGCTAACAGTCCTTCTTTTACAGTGGTATAGTCCTTACATAGGTGGTCTGGGACAGCTCAGTAAGCTTCAACCGCCCAGCCTGTGAGCTTATTAGCTAGGATGGCAACCCAGTGCTCAGGATCTACACTTTGTAGGGTACATTGCCTCTCAAAATCTCGTAAATATCCATCTATATTCCCCTCAGTGTCAAACATCTTGGAGGCTGCAAATGGTAGCTTTCGCCGTTCTCCGTTCTCGGACCAGAGTTGTGATTCAGATCTCCAGATCTGTTGCTGGATCTCGGCCAACCGGAGTTGAGTAACCTCACTCATAACTTTAGAGAGGACCTCTGCTGGAGGGTTAGTACCATACAGGGCCAGATGCCACTGTACCTCTCGCTGGAAATCAGACATGTTAGAGGTCGCAGAAGCCATGCTTCTTGCTCTGTCACCTTCCATTAGTTCTGTAATGAGCACGGCGTTGCTGTTACTGGCAACCTGTCCTCCTGCTTCCAGCAAAGCCTTCAGGGTTGCGCTCTTCATTCTGTATTATGTCTGCTCCTTGAACTGCAACCTCTCTGGTCAGCTTCAGTCTCTTGGTGGTGGATTGGACCGCCTTAGAGTGGAGCGAGAAGGAAATCCCACAGCTTGCCGCGACTGTACCTGGAACACACTGGGGTTCTGTCCAAAACTCCACGATCAGAACTAGCCCGTTATTTAGTCCGTTCCTTCTCCGTTGTCGAAACACGCAGGGAACCGCTTTCACCTTCCAGACTACTCAACTGGTTGTCCTGTCATTACAGAGAGGTGATCCCAAGGACCTGGACTTACAGGGTGTCCCACATGTTCATGGCCAGGGTTCTGAAAAGGTTAGGTCTTGGAGAGATTCTGTGCCTATTTCAACCTCATGTACATGGATATCTGCAGCGCCGCTTTGCTTAACGTTTAGAAACCCGTCCCATTCTCCATCTTGGCCAGGGTCAGGAAAGGCTGCCTGTTGTCATCTCTTCTGTTTGTGTTTTAGGTAGAGCTTTTCGCAGAGTGCATCAGACAGAAGCTAGAGATCAGGGGATACAACCGCCGGGTGGATGGAAGAAGGAGGTGAAATGCTCATCCTATATGGACAACGTCTCCATCTTCTGCAAGGATTCTGTGTCCGTGAGGGAACTCGTGAAGACCTGTAACACCTTCGGCAGAGCATCAGGTACTAAGGTCAACTATGGGAAAATCCAAGGCCATGCTGTTCAGGCGTTGGGAGATGGCCTCGGACCCCATCCCCTTCACAGTCTAGACACACCACATCAAGGTCCTGGGTGTCTGGTGAAGGGGTGGCCCTGAAAATCTGGCAGAGTATGACAGGTCAGCCAGAAGGTTGGTCTGTGGAGACTCAGGGATCTCATGATTGAGGAGAAGAAACTGGGGCTGCCAACTGAGATCCTTCCTGTGCAGCAGCATGTGGCCCAGACGTCCCCCCGTCCCCCAACAGCCGTCAAGAGGGCGATCGCCAAAGGCATCTTCTGCTTTATCTGGGGCCCTAAAAAATGGACAGAGTGAAACGGCAGGTCTCGTGTACAAGTAACCCTCGAAGGGCGTCCGGATATCCCTACCCTGCTGAGGATCTTCTTTGTGTGTGACTGCGTGCAGACAGAAAATGGACACGGCTCTGCGGGACGCTCCGCGTCACTCTTTTTCCTGCTACCCCTCCTCAGGGACCTTGGGTGGAAGAAGTGGGACAGCTCGTCCCGTAAAACTGGACGACGCCTTGGTTCTACCTGGATGTTGCAAAGTTCGTGTGGGCGTTCCAGCTGGAGGGAGTGAAACCGGATTTGTGGAAACCCCGGATTATCCACAAGCTGGTGAGAGCCAAAGACATCGAGGAATCCATCGCCGGGTTGCCTGGGGACACGTGCTGGACTGTTTGGCAAAACATGTCTTCTGACAGGCTAATCAATAGACACAAAGGGCTTTATTACACTGTTCGCGCAAAAATGTGCGCGTGCGCAAAAACGCAATAACGCGAGGGGCAAAACCCTTCGCGCATACGATGCGCGCCAACGTCTAATGCAAGTGACCCTGTGCGAACCCTGCGCGAACGCAAGTTCGTGCACGCATCCCATACTTAACATTGTGAGCGCAAATGCGTTCTTGCGCTGGTACGCGGATGGTATTACAATCGATGCTCAACTTTTTACGAACGACGTTTGCGCTCATAATTTTAATGTCTTTTAAAAGCTGGTGGTAACGTCAAATCTGAACATTTTGGCTGAAACGAAAAACACCAGCACGAAAAAAAAATACAGCACAGTATAGTTACACATTCTACACATACCCAAACAATAAAATAGAGAGGTTGTGCGTGTTTTTATCATTGCTGCAACCAGTGGCGTAACTAGAAACCTGAGGGCCCTGGTGCATGAATCCATGAAGGGCCCTCCCCAAAAAATTTATATTTTTCCTTTTTTTCCCTGCAATATAAAAAAGATAGTATTGCCCCTAGCTCACTTGGATATATATATATTGCCCCAGCGCACACAGATATATATACTGCCCCCAGCTCACATGGATATAATTGCCCCCAGTTCACATGGACATAATTGCCCCCAGTTCACAGGGATATGATTGCCCCCAGTTCACATGGACATAATTGCCTCAGTTCACATGGACATATATTACCCCCAGCTCACATGGATATAATTGCCCCCAGTTCACATGGATATAATTGCCCCAACTCACATGGATATAATTGCCCCCCAGTTGACATAGATATAATTGCCCCCAGTTGACATGGATATAATTGTCCCCAGCTCACATGGATATAATTGCCCCCAGCTTACATGGATATAATTGACCCAGTTCACATGGCTATAATTGCCCCAGCTCACATGGGGACAATATATAATCATGTGAGCTGGGGCAATTATATCCATGTGAGCGGGGAGCAATTATATCAATGTGAACTTGGGGCAATTATATTCATGTGAACTGGGGCCAATTATATTCATGTGAACTGGGGACAATATATAATCATGTGAGCTGGGGGCAATATACATCCATGTGAACTGGGGGCAATATATAATCATGTGAGCTGGGGCAATATACATCCATGTGAACTGGGGGCAATATATAATCATGTGAGCTGGGGGCAATTATATCCATGTCAACTGGGGCAATTATATCCATGTGAGCTGGGGGCAATTATATCCATGTGAACTGGGGACAATTATATCCATGTGAACTGGGGGCAATTATATCCATGTGAACTGGGGGCAATTATATCCATGTTAACTGGGGGCAATTATATCCATGTGAACTGGGGGCAATTATATCCATGTGAACTGGGGGCAATTATATCCATGTGAGCTGGGGGCAATATACATCCATGTGAACTGGGGACAATATATAATTATGTGAGCTGGGGCAATATACATCCATGTGAACTGGGGGAAATATATAATCATGTGAGCTGGGGCAATTATATCCATGTCAACTGGGGGCAATTATATCCATGTGAGCTGGGGGCAATATACATCCATGTGAACTGGGGACAATATATAATTATGTGAGCTGGGGGCAATATACATCCATGTGAACTGGGGCAATATATAATCATGTGAGCTGGGGCAATTATATCCATGTCAACTGGGGGCAATTATATCCATGTCAACTGGGGGCAATTATAGCCATTTGAGCTGGGGCAGTTATATCCATGTGAACTGGGGGCAATTATGTCCATGTGAACTGGTGGCAATTAATATTTCCATGAGAGCTAGGGTCAATATATACAGTTGTGTTCAAAATTATTCAACCCCCACTGAAATTGAGTGTTTTGGCCAGTTTGACATTGATTTTGATCATTCAGTCATCTTGCTTACAATTAAATCAAAGAGGCACGTGTAGGTCAGACAAATATAACATAACATTTATAATGAAATAACCACAAATGTCTTTTCTGTGCTCACATCATTATGAGTTTTATTCAACCCCCAAGTGACATTCATGACTGCCTAAAAACCTGCCATAACAAACCATAACATAACTCCATTTTAACTGCCAAGCCCCCCACACCATATCCCCAGGAAATACGACATGACACTCTATAATGTGGAAAAGGCTTGGCCACAGCTTTATTGAAAAAAGAACATTTTAAATCACATATAACCACCTGACCAGCGTTAAGCATTTTTTTATTAGATGATCATAAATACTAGCTGCCAGCTGCATGGGACCAATCCCAGCAGGCAGTTAAATAAAGTCCCAGAGTTCGGCTCCTGCAAAGATATTCTGAGCAGAAACCCCCTCTCCAAAGCTCCCTTCACGGAGTTCCACCATCCTTCCTCGCCGGCCAGGGGCTTCCAAACCGCCATATGAGCTGTGACAATCCTGAAAAGAAGAAAACAAAAACCAGCAAGAAAACAAAACAAAGGGGCGGGAGGGCGGGAAAGAACGTTGTCTTGACAGATTTCTCCTACAGTGAAATGACCACCCCTCCCTCTCCTTATATACATTGTAACCTGCAACATTTAAAATTCCCAACAGCCAATCCTAATCAAACCACGCCTAACCATCCTTTAATTTTGGCGGGCATTTCTGTCAGTCATGGCCCATTTAACCCATTAATCATGGCCACGGGCTATCTATCTTAGTACTTAGTACAACATCCTTTTACAGTTATAACAGCTTTTAAACGTGAAGCATAGCTTGACACAAGTGTCTTGCAGCGATCTACGGGTATCTTCGCCCATTCATCATGGGCAAAAGCCTCCACTTCAGTCACATTCTTAGGCTTGCGCACTGCAGCTGCTTTCTTTAAGTCCCACCAGAGGTTCTGAATCGGATTTAAGTCAGGTGACTGCGATGGCCACTCCAAAATGTTCCAGCCTTTAATCTGCAACCATGCTCTAGTGGACTTGGAGGTATGCTTGGGATCATTGTCCTGTTGAAAGGTCCAACGTCTCCCAAGCCTCAGGTTTGTGACAGACTGCATCACATTGTCATCCAATATCTCCTGGTACTGAAGAGAATTCATGGTACCTTGCACACGCTGAAGCTTCCCTGTACCTGCAGAAGCAAAACAGCCCCAAAGCATGATTGACTCCCCCACCATGCTTCACAGTAGTCAAGGTGTTCTTTTCTTCATAGGCCTTGTTCTTCCTCCTCCAAACATAGCGTTGATCCATGGGCCCAAACAGTTCTAATTTTGTTTCATCAGTCCACAGAACACTATCCCAAAACTTCTGTGGTTTGTCCACATGACTTTTGGCATACTGCAGTCGACTTCTTATTCTTTGGAGACAGCCTGGGAGGTCTGGCATGGAGGCCCTCATTACGCAGTGTGCGCCGTATTGTCTGAGCTGAAACTTCAGTACCCACATCTGACAAATCTTTTCTCAGTTCCTCAGCAGTCACACGGGGACTTTTCTCCACTCTACGCTTCAGGTTGCGCACAGCAGTCAAAGTCAGCATCTTCTTTCTGCCACGACCAGGTAGCGTTTCAACAGTGCCCTTTGCCTTGAATTTGCGAATGATGCTTCCTATGGTCTCTCTTGGTATGTTTAACATCTTTGCAATCTTCTTATAGCCATTGCCCTTCCTGTGAAGAGTAATCACCTCTTCTCTTGTCTTCCTGGACCATTCTCTTGACTTCACCATGTTTGTAACCACACCAGTAAATGTCTAGAAGGAGCTGAGTATCACAGTCATTTTAAAGCTGCCTAATTGGTGCTTATTATGCTTTATTGCTGCTCCGTGACATCCACAGGTGTTTCAATACCTGATTGAAAACACTTGAATGAACCTCTGTTCTTCAGAGTGGTAGTCTTTAAGGGGTTGAATAATTGTGTCAATGAAGAATTCACAAAAGAAACATTTACTACTGTATTACAAAACCAATTGATGTCATTTTAGTTGCATATGGTTCTTTAAAAAGTCCTTGTAGGATTTCATTCTGAATACAATTACAAATGTCACTAAATTCCCTAAAACCCTTTACAGCATTGGGGGTTGAATCATTTTGAACACAACTGTATATCTGTGTGAGCTGGGACAATATATATATCCACGTGAGCTGGGGGCAATATATATCCACGTGAGCTTAGCAATACTATCTTTTGTATATTGCAGGAAAAAAAAGTAAAAATATAGATCTTTTTTCATGGATTCTTGCCCCGGGGCCCTCAGGTTTCTAGTTACGCCACTGGCTGCAGCAATGATAAAAACACGCACAACCTCTCTAGTTTATTGTTTGGGTATGTGTAGAATGTGTAGCTACTGTAACTGCATGCCAGCGGCCGCTCGGAAGAAAAAGTCCGCAGACAGGAGGTGAGAGCCAGGGGCAATTATATCCATGTGAACTTGGGACAATATATAATCATGTGAGCTGGGGGCAATAATATCCATGTGAACTGGGGCAATTATATCCATGTGAACTGGGGCAATAATATCCATGTGAGCTGGGGGCAATTATATCCATGTGAGCTGGGGGCAATTATATCCATGTGAACTGGGGGCAATTATATTTATTTATTTATTTATAAAGGATTTTACCAGGAAGGATACATTGAGATTTCTCTCGTTTTCAAGTATGTCCTGGGTTCAAGAACATTGAAGTGTTACAAAAAAGATATTAAAAAAAAACCAACACAAATATACAGATTAACAGAAAATAAATATATAGGAAATAGTCATTATGTTACATGTTAACATGTTTACAGGTGCATTCTGAATATAGTCACTATGTTACATGTTTACAGGTGCATTCTGTATATAGTCACTGTGTTACATGTTTACAGGTGCATTCTGTATATAGTCACTGTGTTACATGTTTACAGGTGCATTCTGTATATAGTCACTGTGTTAACATGTTTACAGGTGCATTCTGAATATAGTCACTGTGTTAACATGTTTACAGGTGCATTCTGAATATAGTCACTGTGTTACATGTTTACAGGTGCATTCTGTATATAGTCACTGTGTTACATGTTTATAGGTGCATTCTGTATATAGTCACTGTGTTACATGTTTACAGGCGCATTCTGTATATAGTCACTGTGTTACATGTTTACAGGTGCATTCTGTATTGAGGTATGTTAGTAAGGAGCTCGAGTGACTTTAGACTGGGGGAAGATTTGACGGTGTCTGGGAGGTTATTCCATATTTGCGGTGCTCTGTAGGAAAATGAGGATCGAGCCACTTTCTTTTTGTATTGTGGTATTGCAAGTAAGGTGCTGGTCCTGGATCGGAGGTTCTAGGATGAGGGAACTGCTGGGGAAGCAGTCTATTCAGGTAGGGTGGCAGCTTCCCAGAAAAGCTCTTAAGCACCAGGCTGGAAAGGTGAAGAGTGCGTCTAGATTCCAGCGACGGACAGTTTAGTTCTTTTAACATGTCACAATTGTGGAGGCAATTATATCCATGTGAGCTGGGGGATATAATTGCAGTTCACATGGATATAATTGCCCCTGGCTCTCACCTCCTGTCTGCGGCCTTTTTCTTCCGAGCGGCCGCTGGCATGCAGCCTGGCCGCTCGCCGGGACCCCCCTGACCAGCGCAGCCGCATTCTCGCGAGATCGTGTGCGCTGATCAGGCGGTTTCAGCCAAGCTGCATGCCGGCGGCACTGCTCGCAGATTCCGGCGCTGATTGCCGGAATCTGTGGGCTGCCTGGCCCCCCCCCCCTCAAGTGCGACCGCTGCGACCCTGGTACTTCCACCACTGGCTGCAGCATATATACTCAGATTGATTTTGACAGGCGCTAAAACTGACTGGGAGACAATTGTGGTTCTTAATTCTGATTGGCTGAATTGCGTGAAAAAACAGTCTGCCCACCGATTTCTGTGTGCAACGTTAATACGCGTGCGTTCACGCGCGTCTTTTTTACACGCAATATTATTCGTCGGCTGAAAAAATGCGCTAGGATCGTAATACCTGCGTTAATTTACGCGCGTTAACGTTTAAACGCTGCACGCAAAAGAATTCTCTGTGCGTACGAATTTGCATGGAGAATGTAATAGAGGCTAAAGACTTGGCCCTCAAGGCGTTCATGCACTCCAGGGGACTGTGCGGGTACAAACATTGCCCGCACTGCTTGGTGTATGAGGAGACGGCGCTGCACATGTTCTGGCACTGCCGGTGTGCTCAGGCACTTTTGGCTGCCCTGGAGATGGCTTTGAGAGATCTATTCCGATGAAGACCCCGACGTATCGCCCGGCACCGCTTGGTGCTGCACCATAAAGTCGTCGCCGTTCTTCACGACTGCCGGAGGCTGATTGGAAGCATGCTGGGTGAGTGTGCTATCATCCACAGATTCGGCAGAAGAAGAGGACTTGTGATCTTCCTGTGTGTGTGTGCTTATTTACCTCCCCCCCCATTCCCTCCACCCCTTACCTCACTCTTCTCATGCATGGTATGCTGGAGAAATGCATTACATATTTATTTTTGTTTGCAGGTACCGTCGGGGTAATGTGTTTGACGTGTGTGTGTGTGTGTGTGTGTGTGTGTGTGACTGTGCTGCGTCGCAGGTATTTTACATAAAGTCTGCAAGGATTGAATAGAAACAAAAACAGCAGCAGGTAGATACTCGGTATCGTTATACAGAGGCAGCGCAGCAGGTAGATACTCGGTATCGTTATACAGAGGCAGCGCAGCAGGTAGATACTCGGTGTCGTTATACAGAGGCAGCGCAGCAGGTAGATACTCGGTAATCGTTATACAGAGGCAGAGCAGCAGGTAGATACTCGTATCGTATACAGAGGCAGCGCAGCAGGTAGATACTCGGTATCGTTATACAGAGGCAGCGCAGCAGGTAGATACTCGTGTCGTTATACAGAGGCAGAGCAGCAGGTAGATACTCGGTATCGTTATACAGAGGCAGAGCAGCAGGTAGATACTCGGTATCGTTATACAGAGGCAGCGCAGCAGGTAGATACTCCGGTATAATCGTATACAGAGGCAGCGCAGCAGGTAGATACTCGGTGTCGTTATACAGAGGCAGCGCAGCAGGTAGATACTCGTATCGTTATACAGAGGCAGAGCAGCAGGTAGATACTCGGTATCGTTATACAGAGGCAGCGCAGCAGGTAGATACTCGGTATCGTTATACAGAGGCAGCGCAGCAGGTAGATACTCGGTGTCGTTATACAGAGGCAGCGCAGCAGGTAGATACTCGGTATCGTTATACAGAGGCAGAGCAGCAGGTAGATACTCGGTATCGTTATACAGAGGCAGAGCAGCAGGTAGATACTCGGTATCGTTATACAGAGGCAGCGCAGCAGGTAGATACTCGGTATCGTTATACAGAGGCAGCGCAGCAGGTAGATACTCGGTATCGTTATACAGAGGCAGAGCAGCAGGTAGATACTCGGTATCGTTATACAGAGGCAGCGCAGCAGGTAGATACTCGGTATCGTTATACAGAGGCAGCGCAGCAGGTAGATACTCGGTATCGTTATACAGAGGCAGCGCAGCAGGTAGATACTCGGTATCGTTATACAGAGGCAGCGCAGCAGGTAGATACTCGGTATCGTTATACAGAGGCAGCGCAGCAGGTAGATACTCGGTATCGTTATACAGAGGCAGCGCAGCAGGTAGATACTCGGTATCGTTATACAGAGGCAGCGCAGCAGGTAGATACTCGGTATCGTTATACAGAGGCAGAGCAGCAGGTAGATACTCGGTATCGTTATACAGAGGCAGCGCAGCAGGTAGATACTCGGTATCGTTATACAGAGGCAGCGCAGCAGGTAGATACTCGGTATCGTTATACAGAGGCAGCGCAGCAGGTAGATACTCGGTGTCGTTATACAGAGGCAGCGCAGCAGGTAGATACTCGGTATCGTTATACAGAGGCAGCGCAGCAGGTAGATACTCGGTATCGTTATACAGAGGCAGCGCAGCAGGTAGATACTCGGTATCGTTATACAGAGGCAGCGCAGCAGGTAGATACTCGGTATCGTTATACAGAGGCAGCGCAGCAGGTAGATACTCGGTATCGTTATACAGAGGCAGCGCAGCAGGTAGATACTCGGTATCGTTATACAGAGGCAGCGCAGCAGGTAGATACTCGGTATCGTTATACAGAGGCAGCGCAGCAGGTAGATACTCGGTATCGTTATACAGAGGCAGCGCAGCAGGTAGATACTCGGTATCGTTATACAGAGGCAGCGCAGCAGGTAGATACTCTGTATCGTTATACAGAGGCAGCGCAGCAGGTAGATACTCGGTATCGTTATACAGAGGCAGCGCAGCAGGTAGATACTCGGTATCGTTATACAGAGGCAGCGCAGCAGGTAGATACTCGTATCGTTATACAGAGGCAGCGCAGCAGGTAGATACTCGGTATCGTTATACAGAGGCAGCGCAGCAGGTAGATACTCGGTATCGTTATACAGAGGCAGCGCAGCAGGTAGATACTCGGTATCGTTATACAGAGGCAGCGCAGCAGGTAGATACTCGGTATCGTTATACAGAGGCAGCGCAGCAGGTAGATACTCGGTATCGTTATACAGAGGCAGCGCAGCAGGTAGATACTCGGTATCGTTATACAGAGGCAGCGCAGCAGGTAGATACTCGGTATCGTTATACAGAGGCAGCGCAGCAGGTAGATACTCGGTATCGTTATACAGAGGCAGCGCAGCAGGTAGATACTCGGTATCGTTATACAGAGGCAGCGCAGCAGGTAGATACTCGGTATCGTTATACAGAGGCAGCGCAGCAGGTAGATACTCGGTATCGTTATACAGAGACAGCGCAGCAGGTAGATACTCGGTATCGTTATACAGAGGCAGCGCAGCAGGTAGATACTCGGTATCGTTATACAGAGGCAGCGCAGCAGGTAGATACTCGGTATCGTTATACAGAGGCAGCGCAGCAGGTAGATACTCGGTATCGTTATACAGAGGCAGCGCAGCAGGTAGATACTCGGTATCGTTATACAGAGGCAGCGCAGCAGGTAGATACTCGGTATCGTTATACAGAGGCAGCGCAGCAGGTAGATACTCGGTATCGTTATACAGAGGCAGCGCAGCAGGTAGATACTCGGTATCGTTATACAGAGGCAGCGCAGCAGCAGGTAGATACTCGGTATCGTTATACAGAGGCAGCGCAGCAGGTAGATACTCGGTATCGTTATACAGAGGCAGCGCAGCAGGTAGATACTCGGTATCGTTATACAGAGGCAGCGCAGCAGGTAGATACTCGGTATCGTTATACAGAGGCAGCGCAGCAGGTAGATACTCGGTATCGTTATACAGAGGCAGAGCAGCAGGTAGATACTCGTATCGTTATACAGAGGCAGCGCAGCAGGTAGATACTCGGTATCGTTATACAGAGGCAGAGCAGCAGGTAGATACTCGGTATCGTTATACAGAGGCAGCGCAGCAGGTAGATACTCGGTATCGTTATACAGAGGCGCAGGCTAGATACTCGGTATCGTTATATACAGAGGCAGCGCAGCAGGTAGATACTCGGTATCGTTATACAGAGGCAGCGCAGCAGGTAGATACTCGGTATCGTTATACAGAGGCAGCGCAGCAGGTAGATACTCGGCTGCACTATATACGGCGCACTATATACGGCTGCACTATATACGGCGCACTATATACGGCGCACTATATACGGCGCACTATATACGGCGCACGGCGTGTCAAGGCAGCAATGGGTGAGAAATGACAGTGAAGCTCTTGAGAAGTTGCCAAAATGTGGCGTGAAAAGGGGAGGGGGGAGAATGTGAGAAAAGGGGAGGAATTGAGTGAAGGAGAGAGAGAAGAGGAGGAGGAGGGGAGAGAGGAGAGAGAGAGATAGAAGGAGGGCAGAGGGCAGAAGGAAGCACAGCCAGGGCAGGCACAGACACACAGACACTCCAGGCCGGATTTCCTGAGTGCAGGACGTTAAAGGGCTCAGAGGGAGAAAACAAGGAAGAGAAACTGTCTGAGAGCCTGAAAAACTCCTGAGTGTGAGTGCAGGATGAGCAAGAGTGCGGCGAGCCTCTCAGAGTGAGGACAGACAGGAGCAGGTAAGAGGGTGTAAAGAATGCGAGTGCCTCCAGGGTTCAAAGAGTAAACCTCGCGAGTGAGTGTGCCCGAGAATAAAGTGCTGCAGAGTGTGAGTGCTGAGTGTGCCCGAGAATAAAGTGCTGCAGAGTGTGAGTGCTGAATGTGCAAGAGACTAAAGTGCTGCAGAGTCTGAGTGCTGAGCTTTAGGGATTAAAGTGTGCTGCAGAGAGTGAATGCTGAGCATTAGGGAATAAAGTGCTGCAGAGTGTGAGTGCTGAGCGTTAGGGATTAAAGTGCTGCAGAGTGAGTGTTGAGCGTTAGGGATTAAAGTGCTGCAGAGTGTGAGTGCTGAGTGTTAGGGATTAAAGTGCTGCAGAGTGTGAGTGCTGAGCGTTAGGGATTAAAGTGCTGCAGAGTGAGTGCTGAGCGTTAGGGATTAAAGTGCTGCAGAGTGAGTGCTGAGCGTTAGGGATTAAAGTGCTGCAGAGTGTGAGTGCTGAGCGTTAGGGATTAAAGTGCTGCAGAGTGAGTGCTGAGCGTTAGGGATTAAAGTGCTGCAGAGTGAGTGCTGAGCGTTAGGGATTAAAGTGCTGCAGAGTGTGAGTGCTGAGCGTTAGGGATTAAAGTGCTGCAGGGTGTGAGTGCTGAGTGTTAGGGATTAAAGTGCTGCAGAGTGTGAGTGCTGAGTGTGCACGGAACTCATGTGCCTCTTGAGTTCCATAGCACTGCAGAACCCCACATACGTACACTCACGAAGGGTCACGCTTGTGTCCATGGATTTTATGGATTCAGGGAGCTATTACAAGTGACAACAAGCTTTTCAGTAGTATCAATTAGCGGCTACATGTCACGGATCACGCCGCCGGCGCAAAAGGAGGGGTAGAACTGGCACTGCTCTGCCATAATCAGCAGCATCCCAATGGCTCAGGCCTCTGCGGTTGGAAGTGACCAGGTGCTCGTCATTTACTCCAGGACCTTTACCCATATAAGCAGGGCACACCCCTTCCTCCAGTGCTGGTTCAGTGTGTGTGTTTTGTATCATTAGCCTCTGACCTGCCTGAAGCCTACCAGATTTGTCTCCTGTGTACCAGACCCTCAGCATACCATTGACCTGCTTGATCTCTCCTGCTCCATTGACCACGGCTTGACACAGACCACGCTTCTGGATCCTCCCCTGGCTTCTCTTGCCTCACCACGGTACCAGGATTAGGGATGAGCCGAACACCCCCGTGTTTGGTTCGCATTCGAACTCGAACAATTTCGAAAGTTCGAGTTCGAACACGAACCGAACTCAATGCAAGTCAAGGGGACTCGAAAGTTCGGGTTTTAGAGTGCCCTCCAAGAGGGCATATATGCAAGATATTTGCCATAAAAGGTGTATGGGGGTCCGGGTAGTGCCCTGGGGGACAAGAAACAAGGACAAAAAGTAAAAAAAAAGTTTTTAAAGGGACAGTGAGTTTTCCATGAAATAAAGGTTAAAGATAAAAATGAAAAATTCCTTCAAATATCGTCCCTAGGAGGTCCCCATAACCTGCCCGTGAAGTGGTGGATTTGTAGGATGTATAGAAACATTTAAAAACAAAACAATGACGTTTCAAATGACGGTAAATGGTTTTCCTTTAATCTATTCATAAACAACTGCTTGGGGCGGCAGCCTGTATGAAAAGAGGAGACCTTTTAGGACATGCAGAACAAGTTTAGTGATTTTTTTGGCTAAATTATGGTGAAACTTATGCAGGCTTTGGATGAAAGTAACAATAGGTGATTTCAAATTGGGCCTTTAGTGTCGGCAACAGTGCAGTCACACCGTAACCCCTCTGTGGTATTGTGGATGAGTGCAGGGTTAGACCCTGCATTCCAAAAAATTAAAATGATATAAATCTGGTACAGGCGTCAGTGCACCCAAATAATGTGCCTATCATGGCAGCAAGTGCCTTCACACCGTAACCCTTTTGTGGTATTGTGGAAGAGTGCAGGGTTGGACCCTGCGGTCCAATATTAAAATGATATGAATCTGGTAATATAGGCGTTAGTGGCAGTGCACCCAAATATTGTGCCTTTGGTGGCAGCAAGTGCCTTCACACCGTAACCCTTTTGTGGTATTGTGGAAGAGTTCAGTGGTGGAGGTTTTGTGAATGCAGAAGAGATCCCCAATATATATTCCGTTACGTCAGCATCAGGGGATTGATAGCTGCTGATCCAGGACTGATTCATTTTTATAAATGTCAGCCGGTCTACAGAGTCGGTGGACAGACGCACTCTTTTGTCTGTGACAAAACCTCCAGCAGCACTGAACGTCCTTTCAGAAAGCACGCTGGATGAAGGGCAACCTAGTAGCTGCATAGCATATTGGCTAAATTCTGGCCAGTGATCCAATCTCAACACCCAGTATACCAGTGGATCATCTGCTGGAAAGGTATCCAGGTCTGCCCTTGCCCCTAGGTAGTTCTGCACCATATGGTGAAGACGCTGGCAATGGGTGCCTACATTTGACGTCCCTGGGCGTCGTGGACTAAAAAAATTTAAAAAGGCATCAGTCAAGCGGCCCCGGCCTTCACCTCTATTCCTCTGATCATCCGCAGCCTCAGAAGCACCTGTGTCATCACTTGGTAACCTACCAGTGTCTGGAAAGGTGTTACACAAGTGTCGTTTTAGAGCGTCCTCAAGTTTTTTCATCCTGTCCTCCCTCTGTGCGGCAGGATGAACTCTGCAACTGTACCCTTGTATCGTGGATCAAGAAGGCTTGCCAACCAGTAATGATCCCTCTCCTTGATAGCACGAATCCTGGGGTCCTTTACCAGGCTTTGCAGGATAAGGGAGCCCATGCAGCGTAGGTTGGAGGTGGCATTAGCTTCCGAGTCTTCCTGGTCAATGAGGAGGATGATCCCTTCGTGCACTTCCTCCTCCCAGCCACGTACTAGTCCTTGGATTTCGGGGCACACAAAATCCTCCCTTGAGGAATCCCCACCTTCAATGCCCCCACTACTTAAATATTCCTCCTCCTCCTCCTCCTGTCTGATCTGAGGAGGACCCGCTGGAATGCTGTCTGCGGAAAGACTGGGGCCTTCAGAGCTAGGGAAGGCCTCCTCTTCTTCCCGCTGCTCTGCCTCTAAAGCCACATCTATAATTCCCCGCAGAGTGTGCTCCAGCAGGAACACTAAAGGAATTGTGTCACTGATGCATGCACTGTCCCTGCTCACCATCCTCGTTGCCTCCTCAAATGGTGACAGTACAGTGCATTCACCCTTGATCATCAGCCACTGCAGGGGGGGGAACCAAGTTGACCTGAACCTGTCCTTGTGCCATACTCACACAGGTACTCGTTGATGGCCCTCTGCTAATAGGGATGTGCGTTTCGGGTTTCGGAATTTCGGAATTTTCACGAAATTTCCCGATTCGGGTCTTTTGATGTGGCCGAAATTCGAAATTCGAAAACGGCAAATCCGAAAAGTTTTCCGAGCCGAATCGAAAAGTTCTCGGAATTTTCGAATGGACTTGAAATGTGTTAAATCGAAATTTATTTTCCATCTATTCATGATTTAGGTTCCATTCGGGATTTCGGTTCCATTTCGGTAATTCTGAACATCGTATATTTAACTATTATCGGTTATATCGCTGATTCTGTAAATTTTGTCTTTGTAAATGTGCTGGGGCAAATCAATGTGCTGGGGCAAATCCATGAGCTGGGGCATCCATGTGCTGGGGCAAATCCATGTGCTGGGGCAAATCCATGTGCTGGGGCAAATCCATGTGTGAGCTGGGGCAAATCCATGAGCTGGGCAAATCCGTGAGCTGGGGCAATATCCTATGAGCTGGGGCAAATCCGTGAGCTGGGGCAATATCCTATGAGCTGGGGCAAATCCATGTGCTGGGGCAAATCCATGAGCTGGGGCAAATCCATGTGTGAGCTGGGGCAATATCCTATGAGCTGGGCAAATCCATGAGCTGGGGCAAATCCATGTGCTGGGGCAAATCCATGAGCTGGGGCAAATCCATGTGTGAGCTGGGGCAATATCCTATGAGCTGGGGCAAATCCATGAGCTGGGCAAATCCATGTGCTGGGCAAATCCATGTGCTGGGGCAAATCAATGTGCTGGGGCAAATCCATGAGCTGGGGCAAATCCATGTGTGAGCTGGGGCAATATCCTATGAGCTGGGGCAAATCCATGTGCTGGGGCAAATCCATGTGCTGGGGCAAATCAATGTGCTGGGGCAATATCCTATGAGCTGGGGCAAATCCATGTGCTGGGGCAAATCCATGTGCTGGGGCAAATCCATGTGCTGGGGCAAATCCATGTGCTGGGGCAATATCCTATGAGCTGGGGCAAATCCATGAGCTGGGGCAAATCCATGAGCTGGGGCAAATCCATGTGCTGGGGAAAATCCATGTGCTGGACTGCTGGGGCAATAGAGTTAGACAGCTTTGAAATTCTGAACATCGTATATTTATCGGTTATATCGCTGATTCTGTAAATTTTGTCTTTGTAAATGTGCTGGGGCAAATCAATGTGCTGGGGCAAATCCATGAGCTGGGGCATCCATGTGCTGGGGCAAATCCATGTGCTGGGGCAAATCCATGAGCTGGGGCAAATCCATGTGCTGGGGCAATATCCTATGAGCTGGGCAATATCCTATGAGCTGGGGCAAATCCATGAGCTGGGGCAAATCCATGAGCTGGGGCAAATCCATGTGCTGGGGCAAATCCATGAGCTGGGGCAAATCCGTGAGCTGGGGGCAAATTCCTATGAGCTGGGGCAAATCCGTGAGCTGGGGCAATATCCTATGAGCCTGGGGCAAAATCCATGTGCTGGGGCAAATCCATGAGCTGGGGCAAATCCATGAGCTGGGGCAAAATCCATTGTGTGAGCTGGGCAATATCCTATGAGCTGGGGCAAATCCATGAGCTGGGGCAAATCCATGTGGCTGGGGCAAATCCATGTGCTGGGGCAAATCAATGTGCTGGGGCAAATCCATGAGCTGGGGCAAATCCATGTGTGAGCTGGGGCAATATCCTATGAGCTGGGGCAAATCCATGTGCTGGGGCAAATCCATGTGCTGGGGCAAATCAATGTGCTGGGGCAATATCCTATGAGCTGGGGCAAATCCATGTGCTGGGGCAAATCCATGTGCTGGGGCAAATCCATGTGCTGGGGCAATATCCTATGAGCTGGGGCAAATCCATGAGCTGGGGCAAATCCATGTGCTGGGGCAATATCGTATGAGCTGGGGCAAATCCATGAGCTGGGGCAAATCCATGTGCTGGGGAAAATCCATGTGCTGGACTGCTGGGGCAATAGAGTTAGACAGCTTTGAAATTCTGAACATTGTATATTTAACTATTATCGGTTATATCGCTGATTCTGTAAATTTTGTCTTTGTAAATGTGCTGGGGCAAATCAATGTGCTGGGGCAAATCCATGAGCTGGGGCATCCATGTGCTGGGGCAAATCCATGTGCTGGGGCAAATCCATGAGCTGGGGCAAATCCATGTGTGAGCTGGGGCAATATCCTATGAGCTGGGGCAAAATCCATGAGCTGGGGCAAATCCATGTGCTGGGGCAAATCCATGTGCTGGGGCAAATCCATGAGCTGGGGCAAATCCATGTGTGAGCTGGGGCAATATCCTATGAGCTGGGGCAAATCCATGAGCTGGGGCAAATCCATGTGCTGGGGCAAATCCATGTGCTGGGGCAAATCCATGTGCTGGGGCAAATCATGTGCTGGGGCAAATCCATGAGCTGGGGCAAATCCATGTGTGAGCTGGGGCAATATCCTATGAGCTGGGGCAAATCCATGTGCTGGGGCAAATCCATGTGCTGGGGCAAATCAATGTGCTGGGGGGCAATATCCATGAGCTGGGGCAAATCCATGTGCTGGGGCAAATCCATGTGCTGGGGCAAATCCATGTGCTGGGGCAATATCCTATGAGCTGGGGCAAATCCATGAGCTGGGGCAAATCCATGAGCTGGGGCAAATCCATGAGCTGGGGCAAATCCATGTGCTGGGGAAAATCCATGTGCTGGACTGCTGGGGCAATAGAGTTAGACAGCTTTGAAATTCTGAACATCGTATATTTAATCGGTTAATATCGCTGATTCTGTAAATTTTGTCTTTGTAAATGTGCTGGGGCAAATCAATGTGCTGGGGCAAATCCATGTGCTGGGGCAATATCGTGCTGGGGCAAATCATGTGCTGGGGCAAATCCATGTGCTGGGGCAAATCCATGTGCTGGGGCATATCCATGAGCTGGGGCAATATCCTATGAGCTGGGGCAATATCCTATGAGCTGGGGCAAATCCATGAGCTGGGGCAAATCCATGAGCTGGGGCAAATCCATGTGCTGGGGCAAATCCATGAGCTGGGGCAAATCCGTGAGCTGGGGCAATATCCTATGAGCTGGGGCAAATCCGTGAGCTGGGGCAATATCCTATGAGCTGGGGCAAATCCATGTGCTGGGGCAAATCCATGAGCTGGGGCAAATCCATGAGCTGGGGCAAATCCATGTGTGAGCTGGGGCAATATCCTATGAGCTGGGGCAAATCCATGTGTGGGGCAAATCCATGTGCTGGGCAAATCCATGTGCTGGGGCAAATCAATGTGCTGGGGCAAATCCATGAGCTTGGGGCAAATCCATGTGTGAGCTGGGGCAATATCCTATGAGCTGGGGCAAATCCATGTGCTGGGGCAAATCCATGTGCTGGGGCAAATCTGTGCTGGGGGCAATATCCTATGAGCTGGGGCAAATCCATGTACTGGGGCAAATCCATGTGCTGGGGCAAATCCATGTGCTGGGGCAATATCCTATGAGCTGGGGCAAATCCATGAGCTGGGGCAAATCCATGTGCTGGGGCAATATCGTATGAGCTGGGGCAAATCCATGAGCTGGGGCAAATCCATGTGCTGGGGAAAATCCATGTGCTGGACTGCTGGGGCAATAGAGTTAGACAGCTTTGAAATTCTGAACATTGTATATTTAACTATCGGTTATATCGCTGATTCTGTAAATTTTGTCTTTGTAAATGTGCTGGGGCAAATCAATGTGCTGGGGCAAATCCATGAGCTGGGGCATCCATGTGCTGGGGCAAATCCATGTGCTGGGGCAAATCCATGAGCTGGGGCAAATCCATGTGCTGGGGCAATATCCTATGAGCTGGGGCAAATCCATGTGCTGGGGCAAATCCATGTGCTGGGGCAAATCCATGAGCTGGGGCAAATCCGTGAGCTGGGGCAATATCCTATGAGCTGGGGCAAATCCGTGAGCTGGGGCAATATCCTATGAGCTGGGGCAAATCCATGTGCTGGGGCAAATCCATGAGCTGGGGCAAATCCATGTGTGAGCTGGGGCAATATCCTATGAGCTGGGGCAAATCCATGTGCTGGGCAAATCCATGTGCTGGGGCAAATCAATGTGCTGGCGGGGGCAAATCCATGAGCTGGGGCAAATCCATGTGTGAGCTGGGGCAATATCCCATGAGCTGGGGCAAATCCATGAGCTGGGGCAAATCCATGTGCTGGGCAAATCCATGTGCTGGGCAAATCAATGTGCTGGGGCAATATCCTATGAGCTGGGGCAAATCCATGTGCTGGGGCAAATCCAATGTGCTGGGGCAATATCCTATGTGCTGGGGCAATATCCTATGTGCTGGGGCAATATCCTATGTGCTGGGGCAATATCCTATGTGCTGGGGCAATATCCATGTGCTGGGGCAAATCCATGAGCTGGGGCAAATCCATGTGCTGGGGAAAATCCATGTGCTGGACTGCTGGGGCAATAGAGTTAGACAGCTTTGAAACGAGGAGAACAGATGTTCCGAAAAAAAAGAAAATTTCCGAAATAGCGAAAAGCCGATACAAAAAATGAGCAAAGTGACCCGAAAATACGAAAAATGGTCGATATTCCGAAAAATAAATGTACCCGAAAAACGAATCGAATCGAACCGAATCGAAACAGAAAGCGGTCGAAACAAGCCGAATCGAAAAGTTTAAAAATTCGAAAAATCGAATCGAACCGAAAAAAAAATCGGTGCACATCCCTAATTGCTAATGTCGAGTTCCACCTGGTGGGCATGTCACAGATCAGACGGTTTGTGGGAAGGTGGAATTCTCTCTGAATTTCTGCCAGGCGAACACTTGCTGGGAATGACTGTCTGAAGTGGCTGCAGACTTTTCTGGCCTGGCTGAGAAGCTCTGCCAGCCCTGGGTACCTAGTTAGGAAATGCTGTACCACCAGATTTAGGACGTGTGCTAGGCATGGTACATGCATCAACTTACCCAGGCGTAGGGCGGAGAGAAGGTTGCTGCCATTATCACAGACGACCATTCCCAGCTCAAGCTTGCGTGGTGTTAACCATCTCTGCACCTGCCCCTGCAGAGCTGACAGAATTTCTGGCCCGGTGTGGCTCCTGTCCCCTAAACAAACCAGCTCAAGCACAGTATGGCATCTTTTTGCTTGAGCCATTGTGTAGCCCCTGTCACGCGTCGGTTTAACTGCCACTTCGCCAGAGACACAGAAGGAAGAGGAGGAGGAAGAGGGAAAGGTGGTGGTGGAGCAGACAGACCTCATACAAGCAGCTTTCTGGAGGCGTGGTGGATGAACAAGCTCCAGCACAGAGCCCCGTCTTGGATCCCTCCCAGCTGCAATCAGAGTTACCCAGTGTGCCATGAAGGAAATGTAACGGCCCTGTCCATGCTTGCTGGACCACGTGTCTAAAGTCACATGCACCCTGCTGCTGACTGCCTTTCCCAATGACTCGATAACATTGTCTTCCACGTGCTGGTATACTGCTGGAATGGCCTTCCGTGAAAAGTAATGGCATTTTGGAACATGCCACTGTGGTACAGCACATTCAGCAAATTCACGGAAGGGAGCAGAGTCCACCAGCTGGAAAGGCAGCAGCTGCAATGCGAGTAATTTTGCTAAGCTGGCATTTAGACGCTGTGCTTGGGGATGGTCGGGACTATATTTTTTATTACACTGCAGCAGCTGGGGCAACGTAATCTGACTGCGCAAACCTTCAGCTGTTGGGATGCTGTCACATTGTGAGGAAGGACCTGGTACATCCATTACTGTAGTATCATCCCTGTCAGTGGAGGTTGGAGTCAATAACATGACAGGATATATAGTGGGGGTAGAGACAGGTGAGGAGGACCTACGCAAAGTTTTGCGCCAACGGGATGCGTGGCAGGTGGACATATGTCGCCGAAGCGTCCGGTGTCTTTCCCACGATTGAGTCTCATCTGACATAGATTACAAATAGCAACGGTGTGGTCTGCTGTACATTTCTTAAAGAACTCCCAGACAGCAGAGTCCCTGGATGTGTGCTTTGAGACAACAGCGCTCTGCACCTGAGCAGTTCTGACATCTGATGCCTTGGACTGGCTAGTGCTGCGGTTGGTCATAGAGGATGTTGTGCCTTGTGTTTGTTGTGCCTCCTCCTCACTTGACTCCTCTGTTCGATCAGGCACCCAGGTGGAGTCAGTGACCTCATCATCATTGTCCTCACCCCCTATCTCCTTGTCACTGGAGCCAACTTGGCAGTATGCTGCAGCTGCTGGGGCAACATGAGTGCCAGTTATTTGTGTGTCATCACTGGCACCCCCTTCCTCTAGGTTGATTATACTCCCTTCCTCAACCTCAGAGATTGAATCAGAGCACTGTAGTTGCTGCGCATCCTCAAGCAGCACGTCACTGTCATTGTAGTCAAACAATTCAGCTGACTCCTCCGTGTGTGATAGTGAGGCTACGGCAGGAGTAGCTGTGGACATGGAGGCTGCATTAGATGCTTTGGCAGCTGAGGTGGACTGTAAAGCACTACAAGCCTGGCCGGCAGAGGACTCGGAGAATGAGGATGGCCTGGTTAGCCAATCCACCAAATCCGCTGTATGTTGCTGCTGCTTAAGACGGCCAGCACCAGTTAGAAAGGACAAGCGTGTCCCTGCAGAGGATGCACCCCGTCCACAACGACCAGAGACACAGCCTTCCCGACACAGAGGCTGCTTGCCCTCTTATCTGTGCCTGGGAGCGTCTGCCTGTCCTTTTTGGTCTTTCTGACATGGTGAGTGATATATAGATTAAATATATACAGAACTCTGATTCAACTCTGTTATAAAGATTAAAGATTTCCAGAACTCTGGTATAACTCAGTGAGACACCCTGATAGCTGGCAGCCAGTGACAAGACACAGATTACAATTCCCAGAAACCTCCTATAGGTCAGTGAGACCCCATGATGGGTGGCGGTGACAAGACACAAATTACAATTCCCAGAAACCACCTACAAGTCAGTGAGACCACCTGATAGGACCCCCTGATAGCTGGCAACAGTGACAAGACACAGATTACAATTCGCAGAAATCTGCTAGACGTATGTGAGATCCCCTGATAGCTGGCAGTGAGAAGACACAGATTACAATTCCCAGAAACCTCCTATAAATCAGTGAGACCCCCTGATGGGTGGCAGTGAGAACACACAGATTACCACAATTCCCAGATATTTCGTAGAAATGAGACCCCCACACTTGCTGCTGGCGGTGAGAACACAAAGATTACAACAATTCCCAGATATTTTATAGAAATTACTGACCCCCCAAAATACTTGGTGGCAGTGAGAACACACAGATTATAACAATTCCCAGATATTTTGTAGAAATGAGACCCCCCCCCAGTAGCTGGTGGCAGTGAGAACACACACTAAGACAAGAACAATCTCCTCTCAAACACGTGCTGAAGCGCTGTGTAAAGCCTTATATAGTGTGCTGCGGGACTTAGCTCTGTGAGCCCATGATTGGGCAAAATTTGCCCAATCAGGACTCTGAGCCGTGATTGGCATAGTCTTGAACCTGTCTTGCACCTGACCTGTGGTCAGGTGCAGGCTGTAGCCAATTACAAGCTTCAGGCCAGTGTAAAAGTACATTGTGGTCCATTGTGGTGCATTGTGGGCGAACACGCGGAAATGTTCGTAGTTCGCGAACATGCGATGTTTGAATCGAACTCATCCCTAACCAGGATCTCCTGTGTTGCCAAGACCCCTGTGGTGCCAGATCTCCCACGGTGCCAAGATCCCCAGCCGTGCCAAGACCTCAGCCTTGCCAAGACTTCAGCCGTGCCTAGAGACCTACCTTCCTGTCCCATCTGACTCGCGTCTTGTGTTTCCCTCTTGTATCAGTGTCCAGTATTTCCCCTGTCCTTTGTACTCAGCCACAGTATTCAGCCAGTCCTGTTTTCCTGCATTGCCTGCTCATTATCCCTGCTGTGTATATTCCTACAATAAACCAACTGTTTATGCACTATATCCTGGCTTCCTCCAATATATCACTGCATCCTGGGATCGCACCCTCGCCTCCCCGTGACACTACATGACCTGATGACTCCAGCTGTGAATGCTGCTATCACATGTACAACCAGAAGGAGAACACATGGGACAGGTTACGTGTTTCTTCTGGTTACAAATGGGACAGGTTACGTGTTTCTTCTGGTTACACATGGGATAGGTTACGTGTTTCTTCTGGTTACACATGGGACAGGTTACGCGTTTCTTCTGGTTACACATAGTTACATAGGCTGAAAAAAGACATGCGTCCATCGGGTTCAGCCTCTCACACATCTCCTACTGCTGTTGATCCAAAAGAAGGCAAAAAACCCAGTCTGAAGCGCTCGCCAATATGCGACACACTGGGAAACATTCCTTCTTGCCCCCAGATGGCGTCAGATTCTCCTTGGATCAAGATGTTTTTACCCACACATTAAATATTATAACCCTTAATATTCTGTGTCTGCAGGAAGTCATCCAGTCGCTGCTTAAAAGTCTGTACAGTCTCTGACCCAACCACCTCAACAGGCAGAGAATTCCACAGCTTTATTGTTCTCACCGTAAAATAACCCTTCCTATGCTTTAGGCTGAATTTTCTTTCTTCCAATCTAAATGGGTGACCCCTTGTCCTGTGTATAGTCCTGTTAATGAATAGGTTATCAGACAATGGTTGATAATGGCCCCATATATTTATATAAAGTTATCAGATCCCCTCTAAGGCGCCGTTTCTCTAAACTAAACAGGTTTAAGCTGGTTAGTCTTTCCTCATGACTTAACCCTTCCATTCCCCTTATTAATTTAGTTGCCCGTCTCTGCACTTTTTCTAGCGCTATAATAGCCTTTTTTAAGACAGGTGCCCAAAATCGCACGGCATATTCAAGGTGCGGCCTGACCATTGATTTATACACAGGGTTATTCAAAGAGCTCTGAATTGCTTGAGAAAGGTAACCGAACGCTGAAAATCAGTGTTCGGTTACCTTTCATGGCCATTCGGCTATCCAGAGAGCAGGCAATTCGCCAAATCCTGGCGAAATGCCTGAACATACGGTGCCTGTTCGGTGCCTGTTCGAGGGCAGTGAAATCCCCATGAAAATGCACTGCTTCGGCTATTCAGAGAACACAAACCAGCAGTGAAAGGTTCCCGAAATGCCCTGCCATTCGGTGGTTTCATGCGGCAAATTTATTCAGGAGAATCCCATAGGCTTCAATGTTAAAAATATTCCCGTTTTAATTCAATATCTTGTAGCACTGGTTTTAATTCCCTGTCGTTGTAGTACTTGTTTTTGGCCACCGGAGGGAGACAAGCGCAATGTAAGACACTGGACATTGGGACTACATTTTCTAGCATGCTTTGCGGGCGGGAACAGGAAGTGGGTGGGAGAGAGACAGTGACATCCGCAGCCTCGTGGAAAGAGCCGGCAGAGCGCACAGAGGAGTGAGAGGAGCAAGACGCAAGTGTAGCAGAGAGTGATCACAACCAGGCCAGAGCGCAGGTGCGGCCTAGCAGAGCTGGAGATCGGTTTTTCCCTTCTTATTAAACGAAGACCCAGTGATCCACCGCTAGTAACCCACTCTGATACAGAGTAAGCGGAAGGACCCCGAGTTAGGAGAACCGCAGACGATCTAACAGGGAGTGCAGGCGGTGAGCTGGACATCTTGTGGCCGATACAGACAAGCAAGACAGCGGATCCGGTGACACAGAGAATCCCAGTCAAAATCGAGCGGAGAGACGTCCTGGGTCGTGCGGAGCACAGAGTATCTGGCGGATGGGTGAGAGGCCTTCCAGGCCACTGTAAAATACTAAAGCACGCTGCAGTTTGTTCAAAACCTACAGGGCCCCAACGTGACTAGTCGAAGATACCTCCTAAATAATTCACTGGCCAGTTGAATATTGTACCCGGGTACCAATACACACATACACATACATTCCTTGGGACATAACCTGTACGGGACTCACACTCCAACCACTAAGGGGTTAAAAATACTTTTTTTCCTTTTCCGCTGCGCGTTTCTCGCATTACGAAGTACTGTAAATATATATACGTATACCGTGTTACTCATTATATGCCAGTTTATTCAGTAAACTATATAATTTATAAAATCCACGACGGTGCTGGAGTATATTTATTCCCTAGCGCGGGGAGACTGACCCGAGGTTCAAATTCAGCGGCTCCTCCGGGAGTGAGCGCTACACGTGGGGGCTCGTTTCCGGGATCCAGGCTCTGGAAAAAACACATTTAAAGGGTTAAATATGGATCCAGACACTGCTGCCAAATGGTGTGAGGAGCACAGTAGTCAGTTAGAATTGTGTACAGTCAAGGATTCATGGATATTCCTGCAGACACTTGGGCCGAAGATCAGATTCGCCAGGCTGTGGCCGCGCTGACACCAGATCATCGGGGGTTAATCCTGGACATTAAAGAGAACCCAGATACCTCTCACACGTATGTTCTTTTTGAGTGGAGAAAGGGTGTTCCAGTGTGTTTTCAGGGCGCGAGCGTGAAGCTGACCGATGAGGTGGAAGTCCAACTGATTCAGCCAAGTGCACCACGTGACGAATCCGCGAGTGTTCCCGCGCCCAGTCCGTTGGCCATGATCGGGCCTGAATTTATAGTGGCTATCGGAGATTTGCTGGCTAAATGTCAAAGAACAAGCCCTCCGCACACTAACTTTGGTTATCGACGGTTGAGAAATTTTACAGGAAACGTACCAACTCCGGCGGGAGAAGAAACCTTTGAAGAATGGGTGGAACAGGCAATGCAGGCTCTGGATGAGTGGGACGTCCCTGAAGCACAGAAAAAGCAAAGGATTACTGAGAGCTTAAAGGGACCTGCGTCAGAGGCTGTAAGAAACCTAAAATTGAGTAAGAAAGACTGCACTGCCTTAGATTATCAAAATATTCTGGAGGAAGTTTTTGGGCAAACGGAAAAGGCTGCAGAGCTCGTGTATCAGTATGAACACACCTACCAGCGGAAAGGTGAGAGAATGACCGAATATATGAGGCGCCTAGATAAGATTCTGCACCAGATACTCCTCAAGAAAGGGGCCGAACCGGCCGAAGTAGATAAGATCCGAATACAGCCGATCCTGAGGGGCGCTCAACTTCTAGATCCAGTGATGCTGCAGCTGAGAAGCAGGGAAGGTAGTCGAGAACTGAAGTACCTGGAACTGATCCGAGCTGTCAGAGAGGAGGAGGCTTTACTGGAAGAAAAATCCTTCAGGAGAGGAGAAAGAGCCTATGCGCAACCTGTGAGGCATAACGAATGTTTGCAGCCTGAAAGTGACTCGTTGGATACCTATGGATCCGACGTGGACGAACAAGAGCATCTGATCGCTTTTAAATCCACAGAGAAGGCTGTCAAAGAATTAAACCTCTCTGCACATGGTGAGTTGCACAAAACTGTTAAGAAGGTACAAGAAGCTCAAGCTGAATTGCAACAGGCGCACGCGGAACTGTGCCGAGTATTGTTGAAGGTGACAGAGACACAGACAGAGATGCAGAAGTTCCTTACAGACAACCGGAGTTGCTGTGGCATCTAGCCAGGATCCTTCAACCGAATCACAGCGGGCGAATGCGTCTCCGTCTTCAAAGAAGAGATGTTTCAGTTGTGGAGAAATGGGCCATTTCCGCGCACAATGCAAAAGCCAAAAGCCTGAAGGAAATAGAGTAGAGGAGTTCTTGAAAGCCTTGGAAGAGCTGTTATCTACCTCACCGGCGGGAAACGCCAGAGGGCACAAGTGAAGGAGCAACCTAGGTGCCCGAAGGTTGAAACCCGCTCCAAAAATCAAGCCAGGACTAAGAGGGCGAGAGGGCCCAAAGTCTGGCCAACTGCTGAGCCTGCCAGGACTGAAAGAGTCACTCCCTTAGCATCCGGTCCTACGTCATGGGGAAGCAATGCACACCCAAAACCTACACGGGCCAAGAAGAAGGCCAGGGTACAACAAACTGGGTCTAAATGTCCTGTTGCCACCACCAAGTTTCCTGACCAGCTGATAGGTCCTTCCCCTATTGTGCCGATCCAAGTGGAGGGAGTCTACACTAAAGCTCTGTTGGACTCGGGCTCAGGTGACATTGATCTACAGAGATTTCTATGAGAAACACTTGAAGCACATACCTCTACAGAAGTTGAAGGATCTGGAAATCTGGGGTATCGGAACTGAGAAACTCCCCTATGACGGGTATCTACAGGTGAAGTTGGAGATCGGATCTGAAGTCATCGGACAGTCCGGAGGTTGTGATGCATTGGCAATTGTGTGTCCTCGGCCTTCAGGGGCAAACAGAAGTTCCATGATAGTGGGGACGAATACTGATTTGGTGCGACGTCTCCTGACACCTATCGTGCTGGAAGAAGGTTCTACTAAAGGAGTACACCCAATGTTACGTCCAGTCTATCAGAGAATGGTCGAAGAACAGAAGGCACCTGCTGAAGTGGGGCACCTGTGGAGATTGGAAGGAACAGAGAAGGTTCTGCAAGCAGGAGAAGTAACGAGTTTCCGGGCTTCAGTCAAGTTGAACGGATCGCAACCAGGTCCCTATGTGGTACTGGAAACCGATTTTAATCATGGGAGTGAAGCCGGAGTCGAAGTAATCCCTGAAATAATCTCCACTAAAGCTTTGAAAAGAACACTAGGAAGAGTCTCAGTCAGCGTGTGCAATGTGTCTGATTCTCCAGTAGTCCTTAAAGCACGAATGCCTATCGGGCAAGTAGCGTCCGCTACGCCCTCTCTCCTACCGATTTAGGAGGGGGAGTGGATAAAGAGATTCCAGATGAAAGGTTCTACCCCAAGGACGCTCCCATTTCACCTGAATGGAAGAAACGTCTTCAGTCCCAAGTTCTAAAGTGGAGAGACTTGTTCTCGAAAGATGAGTTCGACGTGGGCCTAGCTAAAAGTACTGAGCACCGCATTCGATTACAAGAGGACAAGCCGTTTCGTGAAAGGTCAAGACGAGTTCCGCTGGGAGACTTGGATGATCTACGAGAACAGCTGAATGAACTGCAAAGAACCAAGGTGATCCAAGAGTCCAGGAGTCCATATGCATCTCCAATAGTAATGGTCCGGAAGAAGAATGGTTCTGTCCGCCTATGCATAGACTATCACACGCTGAATTGGAGAACCATCCCAGATCAATATGCTACTCCTCGGATAGAAGATGCCTTACAGTGTTTGTCTGGAGCAAAATGGTTTAGTGTACTAGACCTGCGAAGTGGGTATCACCAGATACCAATGCATCCTGAAGACAAAGAGAAGACTGCGTTCATTTCCCATTGGGGTTCTTCGAATTCAACAGAATGCCTCAAGGCCTTACGGGGGCTCCCGCCACGTTCCAACGGTTAATGGATTAGACAGTCGGGGACATGAACCTGATCGAAGTATTAGTGTACTTGGATGACATAATAGTGTTCGGGAAGACTCTGGAAGAACATGAACAACGTTTGGAGAAGGTCTTGAAGAGGCTCCATGAAGAGGGATTGAAACTGTCTCTGGAGAAATGTCAATTCTGTTTACCGTCTGTTACGTATCTGGGACATGTGGTCTCAGCAGAAGGTGTTTCAACAGACCCTCGGAAGTTGGAGGCCGTAGCTTCTTGGCCTAGACCCCAAAACGTTACTGAACTTAGAGAACCTGGGGTTCTGCTCTATTATCGAAGATTTGTAGGAGGATTTGCAAAAATAGCTCAACCACTGAACAAGCTCCTACAGAAGGAAAGCACAGAAGAAGGCCACAAGGTCTCTGACCGAAATCCGTCAGCTCCAGGGCCAAGGAAAGCTCGAGAGTCTATCCAGGGAGAATGGACTAGTCAATGCGAAGGTGCTTTTACGAAGCTGAAAGAGAGTTTAACTCGAGCTCCTGTCTTGGCCTATGCGGACCCTCACAAGCCGTACGAGTTACATGTGGATGCCAGCAGAGAAGGACTAGGAGGAGCCCTGTATCAAGAGTATGGTGGACTGCTGAGGCCTGTAGCGTATGTGAGCCAGAGCCTTACGCCTTCGGAAAAGAACTATCCTACCCACAAGTTGGAGTTCCTAGCCTTAAAGTGGGCGGTGGTAGACAAGCTAAAGGACTATCTGTATGGAGCAGAGTTTGTGATAAAGACGGATAACAATCCTCTTACCTACGTCCTTACTACTGCAAAACTGGACGCAACGGGACATCGGTGGTTGGCCGCTCTGTCAGGGTTTCGGTTCAGCCTGAAGTATTGCCCTGGGGTGAATAATCGAGATGCTGTTGCTTTGTCGAGAAGACCCTACACTACAGAATGGACTCAGTTAACTCCAGACGGGGTGCAGGCTTTGTGTCAGGGAGCGGAGCGCCGGGTCAGGGGAGGGATTGAAGCGGAGGCCATAGGGGTCATGGCTGCGGCTGTTCCGGAGTTCTACTGCAACCCTACGCAGTTGAGGGATGAAAGTCTGCCTACCTTTTCAAAACAGGACCTGAAAGCTGATCAGGCTAGAGACCCTTTAATTGCGTTAACCGTAAAGGCCCTAACTGCGAACCAACGGGAAATTCTGCTGACCAATTCCCCAGATGGAGCCAGATTAGTCTACAAAGAGTGGGAACGGTTGAAGATGTTGGATGGGGTGGTCTACCGAAGGGGCCCCTCAACCAATGCTGAAGAGACCCAACAGTTGTTCCTTCTCACTAAACATAGGGAGAGTGTACTGCGATCGCTACATGATGAGCATGGACATTTGGGCGCAGAAAGGACTTTTAAGCTGGTGCGAGACAGATTCTATTGGCCTTGCATGAAAGCTGAAGTGGAAAATTACTGCCATTCATGTCTGAGGTGTATTCAAAGGAAGACTCTACCGACCCGAGCCGCTCCAATGAGCCATCTGCAAAGTCAAGGACCCATGGATTTGGTGTGCATTGATTTCCTGTGCTTAGAGACGGATGCTAGTGGGCAGGGAAATATTCTAATAGTGACTGATCACTTCACACGTTTCGCCCAAGCCTTTTCTACAAAAGACCAACGCGCTCCGACAGTGGCGAAGGTTCTGATGGAAAAGTTCTTTGTTCACTACGGCCTACCAAGGAGAATACACTCTGATCAGGGTAGAGATTTTGAAAGCCGGCTTCTGGGGCAATTACTGGAACTGCTGGGAATCCAAAAGACCCGAACTACACCATATCACCCTCAAGGTGATGCTCAGCCCGAAAGGTTCAATCGCACGCTGCTAAATATGCTGGGGACACTGTCCAACACAGAGAAGCAGAGCTGGAGTCGTCACATAGCTACGCTAGTACATGCATATAACAGTACGGAGAGTGACGCCACTGGATTCAAGAGAAGCTCGACTGCCGGTTGATTTGGCGTTTGGGCTATCTCTAGACCAGACGTCGGTAGCTTCTCATAGAAATTATGTGGATAGACTTCGAAAGAATCTGGCCTCTGCGTTTGAACAGGCCCGTTTGACCTCAGGAAACAGGGAACAAAGGAATAAACGGAACTATGACTTGAAAGTTCGGATACAGGATCTACAACCCGGTGATAGGGTTTTGTTGAAGAACTTGGGTGCTGCTGCAAGGCACAAGTTAGCGGATAGATGGAGTTCTCAAGTCTACATTGTCTGCAAGCAACTGCCGGGTCTGCCGGTGTATCAAATCATAGAAACATAGAAACATAGAAAAATGTCGGCAGATAAGAACCTTTCGGCCCATCTAGTCTGCCCAATTACATGGATACTTTACCTGGATTTATCTTTTGTTTAGGATAGCCTTATGCCTATCCCATGCTTGCTTAAATTCAATTACTGTTTTGGCCTCTACCACTTCTACTGGAAGACTGTTCCATGTATCCACCACCCTCTCAGTAAAATAATGCTTCCTGATGTTACTTTTAAACCTTTGCCCCTCTAATCTAAGCCGGCCGGATGGAAAGGCTGGGCCTCTTAAGAACTGGCACCGGAATCATTTATTACCTTTGAGAGAGGCTGTGAGGATACCAGTTGGGGACGAACTTTCTCTGCCGAATCCGCCTGCTCCACGTTTGACTCCCGTTACTCGGTCTCAGCAGACCCGGGCTATCAAAGAGAGCGAAAGGGACAGTGAGGAAGAAAGTTTTTGTCTGTACTGGATGCTCTCACCAGAGCCCGAAGAGGTTATCTCGGTTCCTGAACAGTGGGAAAGTAATTTGAGGCCTGAGGCTCCTGAATTTCAGTTAGAAGTCCCCGAGACTATTGAAATCCCTGTAGCTCCTGAAGCTGAATCTTATGACTACAGATCTATGCCTTCACTGGAAGGGTCATACTCCGAAGAGATGTCTGCTCCAGTGGTAGAAAGAAGAATTGAACCCGCACCTATAGTACTTCCACCTGAAGAGGAACTGATTGAACCGGAACCAAAATGCTCTATTCGACCGCCCCAGAGACTCACCTATGACTCACCAGGACATAGCACTGAAGAGGCCGTCACCACAGCGCGAAGGTTGCCCGAAGTGTCTGCTATGTTAGCTGAGATAGTCACAAGCATGTGTCAACTTGAGGAAGTGTACCTAACCCATTGTATGCTTGCTGCTGAGCCTGTATATGTTGCCTAATATATGTTGAATTGTAATGCAACTGTTGTACCTCCTTGGAGAAACCCAAGAGTTCTAGGAGGGGGAGAGTGTAGCACTGGTTTTAATTCCCTGTCGTTGTAGTACTTGTTTTTGGCCACCGGAGGGAGACAAGCGCAATGTAAGACACTGGACATTGGGACTACATTTTCCAGCATGCTTTGCGGGCTGGAATAGGAAGTGGGTGGGAGAGAGACAGTGACATCCGCAGTCTCGTGGAAAGAGCCGGCAGAGCGCACAGAGGAGTGAGAGGAGCAAGACGCAAGTGTAGCAGAGAGTGATCACGACCAGGCCAGAGCGCAGGTGCGGCCTAGCAGAGCTGGAGATCGGTTTTTCCCTTCTTATTAAACGAAGACCCAGTGATCCACCGCTAGTAACCCACTCTGATACAGAGTAAGCGGAAGGACCCCGAGTTAGGAGAACCGCAGACGATCTAACAGGGAGTGCAGGCGGTGAGCTGGACATCTTGTGGCCAATACAGACAAGCAAGACAGCGGATCCGGTGACACAAAGAATCCCAGTCAAAATCGAGCGGAGAGACGTCCTGGGTCGTGCGGAGCACAGAGTATCTGGCGGATGGGTGAGAGGCCTTCCAGGCCACTGTAAAATACTAAAGCACGCTGCAGTTTGTTCAAAATCTACAGGGCCCCAACGTGACTAGTCGAAGATACCTCCTAAATAATTCACTGGCCAGTTGAATATTGTACCCGGGTACCAATACACACATACACATACATTCCTTGGGACATAACCTGTACGGGACTCACACTCCAACCACTAAGGGGTTAAAAATACTTTTTTCCTTTTCCGCTGCGCGTTTCTCGCATTACGAAGTACTGTAAATATATATACGTATACCGTGTTACTCATTATATGCCAGTTTATTCAGTAAACTATATAATTTATAAAATCCACGACGGTGCTGGAGTATATTTATTCCCTAGTGCGGGTAGACTGACCCGAGGTTCAAATTCAGCGGCTCCTCCGGGAGTGAGCGCTACACTCTAATAAACCGTTCATTATAAAATTCTGCAGTAAAGAGTCTCTTTATTTATAGATTTTTTTAGGATATTTTAAGCATTTTTCAGATATTTTTTTTAAGTTTTCTTCTTTTTTCTGTAACAGCCTTTTTATTATCATTCATTGGATTTTATATGTAAATTTCAGACACTTTCGCTCAGTAGTTTCTTTGCAAACAGCGATTCACTTTTCAAACATTCAAGCAAACTGTTTTGCTAATTTATTCACTGCCTCGTCTGCGGTCTTGGCGGCTTCACTGCGTGTGATCGGCTCCTGCTCGGGTTTTTCGAAGGGTTAATCCAGATGTTTTTGCGGGTTTTCGTCGTGCATTCGCTGGGTTTTGCGGTTAGTTTTCGTTGGGTTTGTGGCAGCTTTTCCCTGCAATTCGGGGACCCTGTGGTGCTTGCTGAATACACCGCAGGGTCACCGAAATGGGATCGGCAAAAGGAACCGAATTGAAGAGAACGAAAAGTCACCGAATGTGCGGTGACTTTTCGATCTCTTTGAATTACCCTGACAGAGGCAAAATTATGTTTTCATCCCGAGAGTGAACTCCCCGTTTAATGCATGCCAATACTTTGCTGGCCTTGGTGGCTGCTGTTTGACATTGCACATTGTTACTTAGTTTGAAGTCTATGATTATTCCCAAATCCTTCTCCTGCTTGGATTTCCCTAACTCCGTACCATTTAGGGCAGGGCTTAAAATTTCAAGTCCCAAGCTACTAGCCAGGCCTTAAGAGTTACTCGCCACTAGTTGCCCCACCTAACCCCTTATCCTGCCCTGCCTCTGCATTTCTACTCGCCCTCATGTAATTTCACTCGCCAAATGCGAGCAGGCGAGGTGGAAATTTTGAGGCCTGATTTAGGGTATAAATTACTTGTGTGTTCTTCACTCCAAAGTGCATAACTTTGCATTTATCTAGATTAAATTTCATCTATCTAAATCCCTCTGCAGCGAAGTAACATCCTGCTCACATTGTATTACTTTTCCTAGTTTTGTGTCATCTGCAAACACTGATACATGACTTTCACTGCCTATCTCAAGGTCATTTATAAATAAATTGGATAGTATTGGTCATATAACAGACCCCTGAGGGACACCACTTACCACTGATGTCCATCTTGAAAATGTACCATTTATGACCGCTCTCTGTACCCTATCTTTTAGACAGTTTTCTATCCAAGAACAAGTATTTTCATCTAGACCAATTTTTCTTAATTTAAATAGTAACCTCTTGTGCGGAAACTGTGTCGAAAGCTTTGGCAAAATCCAAGTAAATCACATCCACTGCGACCCCCTGATCTATACTGACACTATCACACTGCGACCCCCTGAGCTATACTTCTACTTACTTCCTCATAGAACGTAATTAGGTTAGTCTGACATGCTCTGTGTTTCATGAAACCATGCTGATTTTTGCCAATTACATTATACCTCCCAATAAATTCCTGAATATTATCCCTTAGTAACCCCTCACATACTTTCCCAGCCACAGGTCTATAATTCCCAGGCACAAATTTTAAACCTTTCTTAAATATAGGGACCACATCAGCTTTTCTCCAATCCTCTGGTACGATTCCTGAAAGAAAAGAATCTTGAAAGATTAAGTACAGAGGTTTACATATTTCAACACATAGCTCCCTCAGTACTCGCGGGTGAATTCCATCTGGCCCTGGGGCTTTATTCACATTGTTTAATTGCTGTAAAACCTTGTCCTGAGTCAACCAGTCACTTTTTATTAGTACGTTTTTATTAATGAATTGCATGTCTCCTGTTATAGGTTTCTCTTTGATAAATACTAAAGAAAAATAATTATTCAAAATGTATGCCTTTTCCTGATCTTCAGTTAACAATAACCCTGACTCAGATTTTAGTGAACCTACATTTTCACTCTTGGGTTTTTTAGAATTTATGTACCTAAAGAATCTTTTAGGGTGGGTCTTGCGCTCTTTGGCTATTTCTTTTTCATTTTCTAGTTTAGCTCATCTAATCCCTTTTTTACATGCTTTATTGGCTGCCCTATATGCTTTATAGGATGCCTCAGATTTATCAGATTTAAAAGCTTTAAATGCCTTCTGTTTACTTTCCATTTCCTTGGTTACCTTCCTACTGAGCCACATTGGTTTCAGTCTGTTTCTTTTATATTTATTAACCAGTGGAATATATTGTGACGTGTACTTTTCTAGTGTTAGTTTAAATATATTCCACTTATCCTCAGTGTTTTTCCCATGAAAGAGTTTCTGCCAGTCAATGACTTTGAGAGCTTCCTTTATTTTAATAAAGTTGGCCTTTTTAAAATTATATGTTTTAGCTGTCCCCTATGAATGTGTTTTTTTTTTTTTTTAGTTTATTTCAAAAGACACCATATTATGGTCACTGTTTCCCAACTGTTCCCTTACATTAATATTTGAGAAAAGATCCTCATTATTTGTTATAACCAGATCCAGACCGTTATCTTCTCTAGTTGGTGTTTCTACCAGTTGTGTCATGAAGGTATCATTTAAAAGGTTCAGAAACCGGATTCCCTTCGCTGAATTACTAGTCCCACTATCCCAATTAATGTCCAGGTATTTAAAATCTCCAATAATTAAAGTGCTACCACGATGTGCTGCCTTCGTAATTTGTTCTAACAGTTGTTCTTCCTCATCATTATCTATATTAGGTGGTTTATAGCACATGCCAACACATGGGAGAGGTTACGCGTTTCTTTTGGTTACACATGGGACAGGTTACATGTTTCTTCTGGTTACACATGGGACAGGTTACATGTTTCATCTTGTTACACATGGGACAAGCTACACGTTTCTTCTGATACACATGGGACAGGTTATGCGTTTCTTTTGGTTACACATGGGACAGGTTATGCGTTTATTTTGGTTACACATGGGACAGGTTACACTTTTCTTCTGGTTATACATGGGACAGTTTACACATTTCTTCTGATACACATGGGACAGGTTACACGTTTCTTCTGATACACATGGGACAGGTTATACGTTTCTTCTGATACACATGGGACAGGTTATGCGTTTCTTTTGGTTACACATGGGACAGGTTACACTTTTCTTCTGGTTATACATGGGACAGTTTACGCATTTCTTCTGATACACATGGGACAGGTTACACGTTTCTTCTGATACACATGGGACAGGTTTACACGTTTCTTCTGATACACATGGGACAGGTTATACGTTTCTTCTGATACACATGGGACAAGTTACACGTTTCTTCTGATACACATGGGACAGGTTACACGTTTCTTCTGATACACATGGGACAAGTTACACGTTTCTTCTGATACACATGGGACAAGTTACACGTTTCTTCTGATACACATGGGACAAGTTACACGTTTCTTCTGATACATATGGGACAAGTTACACGTTTCTTCTGGTTACACATGGGACAGGTTTACACGTTTCTTCTGATACACATGGGACAGGTTTACACGTTTCTTCTGATACACATGGGACAGGTTACACGTTTCTTCTGATACACATGGGACAAGTTACACGTTTCTTCTGATACACATGGGACAGGTTACACGTTTCTTCTGATACACATGGGACAGGTTACACGTTTCTTCTGATACACATGGGACAAGTTACACGTTTCTTCTGATACACATGGGACAGGTTTACACGTTTCTTCTGATACACATGGGACAGGTTACACGTTTCTTCTGATACACATGGGACAGGTTACACGTTTCTTCTGATACACATGGGACAGGTTACTCATTTCTCTTGTTATAGATGCGTCATGTACGTCATGTAACATGTGTTTGTGTATAAGGGGTTTTCTTGAGTTATAACAGGTCTCTGTGTGTAAGGGCTGGTCCCTGTGTATAAGGGGGTCTCTGTGTGTAAGGGGGGTCTCTGTATATAGGGGATCCCTTTGTATATGGGGGGTTCTTGAGTTATAGCTCTCTGTGTGTAAGAGCTGGTCCCTGTGTATAAGGGGGTCTGTGTGTATAAGGGGTGTCTCTGTCTGTTAGGGTTGGTGCCTGTTTATGAAGGGGGGGTCTCTGCGCACTCACTGTACCCTGTTCCTCTCTGTTCCAGGAAGCCCCTGCCATGAGCCTGGGGAAGAAGCGGAGTGGATTTCAGATTACCAGTGTGACCAGTGATTACCAGCCTTTGTCTCCGCTCTCCCCCATTCCTGCAGAACGTTCTGTGCCTCCGTCTCCCCCAAACGGACCCTGTTCCCCTCCTACATCCCGGTTCCGTGTAGTGCGTTTGGATCATGACCCTGTGCATGGCGGCCGCAGATACCAGAGGGGGCGCTGGATGTGTGTGGACTTTTATCAGCTGGAGCTGGTGTCTCCGCAGCGGGCGGGAGCAGGACACTCACTGGACTCAGGACTGCCCCGAGCTGCCCCCGCCTGCTCCCCGTTATTACTGTCCCCGGGGGCTGGGGGCAAAGGGCAACAAGCACCCAGGTCCCAGGGGGCGCCCGTGCTCGCAGTGACAACGGACAAGGAGACAGTGACCCAGGTGAGCAGAAGAAATGTCTTCTCATGTGACCGTCTCTCCTCTCCCCAACAGCACCGCTCTCCAATCCTCGCCCCCTCAACACCCACCGCTCCCCTAAACCCCCTCAACACCCACCGCTCCCCTAAACCCCCTCAATACCCACCGTTCCCTAAACCTCCCCCTCAACACCCCCAGCTCCCCAAACCCCCTCAACACCAACTCTAAAGACCTCCCCTCAACACCCACCATTCCCTAAATCTCCCCCCAAAATCCACCTCTCCAATCTCTGCCCCACCCCCTAACATACATCCGTATCCAAACCCCCCCGACCTGGGATCCTGGCCGGGAGCATGACAGTGTTATCTTTGGCTCCGTCACTTGAAAACATACACGCAGAGCAACCTCCCCGTCTCTCCTCTAGAAACCCCACAGGCAGCGCCACCATTTAGCTTCATTCTGCCCTGCAGACACACAGCGCCCCCTGTCTGAGTCACCCTGCACACACACAGCGCCCCGTCTGCGTCACCCTGCAGACACACAGCGCCCCGTCTGCGTCACCCTGCAGACACACAGCGCCCCCTGTCTGTGTCACCCTGCACACACACAGCGCCCCCTGTCTGTGTCACCCTGCACACACACAGCGCCCCCTGTCTGTATCACCCTGCACACACACAGCGCCCCCTGTCTGTGTCACCCTGCACACACACAGCGCCCCCTGTCTGTGTCACCCTGCACACACACAGCGCCCCCTGTCTGTATCACCCTGCAGACACACAGCGCCCCCTGTCTGTATCACCCTGCACACACACAGCGCCCCCTGTCTGTGTCACCCTGCACACACACAGCACCCCCTGTCTGTGTCACCCTGCACACACACAGCGCCCCCTGTACACACACAGCGCCCCCTGTCTGTATCACCCTGCAGACACACAGCGCCCCCTGTCTGTGTCACCCTGCACACACACAGCGCCCCCTGTCTGTATCACCCTGCAGACACACAGCGCCCCCTGTCTGTGTCACCCTGCACACACACAGCGCCCCCTGTCTGTATCACCCTGCACACACACAGCGCCCCCTGTCTGTGTCACCCTGCACACACACAGCGCCCCCTGTCTGTGTCACCCTGCACACACACAGCGCCCCCTGTCTGTATCACCCTGCACACACACAGCGCCCCCTGTCTGTGTCACCCTGCAGACACACAGCGCCCCCTGTCTGTGTCACCCTGCAGACACACAGCGCCCCCTGTCTGTGTCACCCTGCAGACACACAGCGCCCCCTGTCTGTATCACCCTGCAGACACACAGCGCCCCCTGTCTGTGTCACCCTGCAGACACACAGCGCCCCCTGTCTGTGTCACCCTGCAGACACACAGCGCCCCCTGTCTGTGTCACCCTGCAGACACACAGCGCCCCCTGTCTGTATCACCCTGCACACACACAGCGCCCCCTGTCTGTGTCACCCTGCAGACACACAGCGCCCCCTGTCTGTGTCACCCTGCAGACACACAGCGCCCCCTGTCTGTGTCACCCTGCACACACACAGCGCCCCCTGTCTGTGTCACCCTGCAGACACACAGCGCCCCCTGTCTGTGTCAGACTTTCAGACTCCATATTGAATGTCACTTTGTCTCTGCAGATCGCCTCTCCTCCTCCTCACCCTCGCTCTCCGATACCGGCTCCTCAGAGTGCTTCTCCCTCTCGGCCCAGTCGACCGGTTTCTGATGTATTTAATGAACGGCTCATTCTCGCTCGCTCTGTGTTCTGTCTAGGAGAGGACAGTGAGCACGACAGGTAAGAGCGCACTCACCCTGGAGATCCCCCCCATCACTCAAACACAGACTGACCCCCCCCCCCCAGGACTGCCAGTTCAGCCATGTTTTACTGGATGCTTATAATTTATTCATGCTGATGGGCAGTACATGGTAAGTGCCACCCCGCAGCATGTATAATCCATACGCTGCAGGTAAGGTATCATAAAGGAATCCCAGTTGACCTGCCTTGATTTCCTTCCTGCAACATATGAATTATACATGTTGTAGGGCAGCACTTTTCCTTGTGCTCCCCTCTGCATGAAATAGTAATATGTGTCCAGGAAAACATGGCTGACCTGGTAACGCAACAAATTTGAGTGGTTTGATTGTTTATTAAGCCGCCACCCCCTCCCTGTATACCTATATATCGGTGATGGAGAACCTCGGCATCTCCTGACGTCCCATGATGCTTAGTCATGTTAAGGCTTGATGAGCATTATGGGACATGTGGGGTGCCAAGGTTCGCCATCAGGGTTGCCAGGTCAGCCATGGTTTCCTGGACACATGTTACTATTTCATGCAGAGGGGGAGCACAGGTGAAAAGTGCTGCCCTGCAACATGTATAATAGTAAAATGTTCCTATTTCATGAAAGTTTGGATTTTAATAAGGACTCGGAGGCGAGTATTTGCTTCTCTTTCCTTTACTCTCCTCTCAGCAGCAATGAAATGGTTAACATTTATACGTTTATCCACAGCATGTCGTATAATCCCGCCCCGAGGACAGCATTTCCTCTTTCTTGCTAGCATAAGTCTCAAACAAAAACAAGAACAAAGTCCAAAAACAGGAAAACTAAATCTTTACGAAGAGTGGAAGAACCGGAACAATCAGCCAAAAATCACTAGAATACCATCATGAGGCTCAAAGAAAACAAAGACACGGGAGAGGGGTTAAAATCTGAAGCCCACAACGGACAAAAGAATCCCTCAAAAAATGCCATTTATTCGCAATGCGATAAAATCAAAACAGGAAGAGTGCAGGAGCTTAGAATAAACCAGACACAGGACACAAACCAATATTTATTAGAATATACAAAGTATAGAAAAACATGGGACGGGAGGGAAATACTCGCCTCCGAGTCCTTATTAAAATCAAAAAACTTTCCGCCATGAAATAGGTAAATTTTACAATTTTAAAAGAGGACTCGTGGCTCCTATCTGCTGATTCAAAGAATCCGACCAATGCGGCACCTCCCTCACATAAAATATCCTGGCCGTGGTCTAGACCAGTGGTTCCCCACCATGCTCAAGTCCCCCTAACAGACCAGGTTTTACAGATCACCTTGGGGTTATGCAGACTGAATCATGCAATCACGGAGCAGCAAATCATATCACCTGTGCTGTGCCTCCCATATCCTGCAAACTGGCCTGTTGGAGGGATTTGAGGACCACGGTTGAACCACTGGGCTATACCAATCTGCGGACTTCATAATGTCTTCAAGACTTCAACCAGCAGCAATAGCCAAAGCGGCCATAGCTCCCCTATCTGAATGCGCCCCAAAGCGAGAAACGTCAACTCCAGCCAAAGCCAGTAACCACTGAACCCAGCAGGTCAATGTCGTGGAAGACACTGGAGCATGAAGTACATGAAAAGACAAAAACAGAGAGGAGACAAGACCGTAACGAAAAAGAGACAAACGTTCCTCATAAAGCCAAAGACAAATAACTGGATACAACATGAGATGATCCGGCAACAAAGGGCTTAACTGACGCCTTGACCCTACGAGAGACGCCAAAATACACACCAGCTTGGTGAAACGACCGAGAGGAGAAGTCCAAACCCAAACATCCCCCAGACGCTTACAGGAAAACAGACAAAAAATCCTAACCAACTTCGCAAGACAACTAGTGCAAGGACAAATCCTCATGAACAGTCCAACCCTGCAAAAACCAAAGAATCAACGACACGAGTGGATGAATACCTAGGCAAAGGAGGTTCTGACGGATCTCCCTATAGCCCGCTGGGGTATCTCTGCCAAACCAATGCTTCCCTCCCCCAAACCAAAGTGCTCCTGCAGCCCTCGGTTTGTCACATTGGTCTAGCAAAGCGAGCGCCCTGCAATAAAGGACCCACCAACGTAGGGGCAGAGCGGCAGAGAAGAGTAATCTCTTTCTGGATGGTGCCAGTCTTTGAGCCAGGAAGGTAAAGCAATGGGTTGCATGTCAGGAGTAATGGGGATTTTTTTCCGTTGACCAGGAGACCCAGGTCCTGTAGCACGGAGATCATCAACTGGAGATGGACCAGAAGCGTTTCCTTCGACTGCGACATCAGAAGGATGTAGTCGAAATAAACGATCAGTCGCACCCATCTCGAGCAGAGGGAAGCCACCACCGGCTTCAATAGATTTGTGAAGCCCCACAGAGCCGATGAAAGACCAAACGAAAGACATGAGAAGCGCCAACCATGCGCCTGCCATCTGAAGTGAAGGAAATCTCGATGTGACGGGTGAATAGGTACCGACAGATAAGTTTCCTTCAGATCCAATTTGACCATCCGATCGCTCTGCAATAGCACTTGCTGAAGGGTTTGCATGCCATCCATCTTGAAGTGTCTATACACAATGAACTGGAAAAAATGTTGCTGCAAAAATAACCCTGAGTGGTTGGTGTCCCCGACTCTATAGCCTCTTTGTTGAGGAGATCCTGAATCTCCTTGTGGACCAACAGCATCTGTTTCCCTGAAAAATGAAGTGGGCCGGAGGGCAACGCTGCAACGGTGGTACTACAAAATCGATGGTGAAACCGTAGACTGTGGCCAAGACCCATGCATCGCCGGTGAGTCGCTCCCAATTGCGCAAAAAATGTCTGACACAACCCCCCCCCCACACCTGAACCAGGGAAAAGGGAATGATTTGAAATTGTCTTACCTGAAGGCCTCCGGAATGAAGAACCTCTGCCTCCTCCGGCACCTCTACTGCACCAGAGTCTGGCTCGCGACCGGAAGAAATAGGGACTTGAGACAGCCTCTGAAGCTCGAGCTTGGAAAGAGGGGCCTGAGGAACGCAGGAAACCTGCAAGGCCGGCAGAATGGCCCCGGACTCTGCAGACCCAGTGAGAAACCCCTCAGGGGAAGACCTTGTTTGTCCAAAGCCGTAAAAGCTGCCATGTAAATTTTGAGGCTCTTCACAAACCTCTCTCCAAACAAGTGTCCCTGAGCTTTAACCCCCTAGGTCGGTATCGGCCATATATGAGAGATGGGGATTCATTTTAAGCAGGATAGTTTTCCTGCATTCCACAGCCAATGCCGTATGGGCATTAGCTCGGAGGCAGAGAGCCCTCTGCAACCAGCCACCCAGTTCGTCATGGTCAAGGGGGCGTTTGTGTCAATTTTGCCCCTCCACTATATCAAAGGCCCTCACCATAGGTCTAGCAACGTCCAGCAGCTTGGCCTGGCGAGTGCGCATAGCTAAATCTATATCTTTTTTCACTGACCAACATTTCTTGGTCATGTATTTCTGGAACGATGCTTCAACCTCCGGCATCCCACAAGTCTTACCCGTAGTAGTAGGTCTGGGGCATTCTGCATGGAGGTTGAAATGGATGGCTATGTCCATAGGACAACGCAGAAAAGCATCCACCCAACGCTCGACATGGGACTGTGGAGTCCAAGTGGAAGAGTTGGGGAGCGTAATGTCTTTATGGTTAAATAACAGGTTACCCATGGGATTGTAAATGGTCTCACCCATCTGCAATGAGGAGGTACTATCGACCTCGACCTCTAAAAGGTCCTGGTCACGATCAGGTGCATGTATTTCTAGGGGATCATCCCCTTCATCCTCCCCAAACTCAGGGTCCAATAGCCCTGAGTCGGTCCCCATGGGGAGCAGACTCCAATCAGGTGTAGGTCTTTTTTCACAAACTCATGGTCAGGGGCCCTTTTGCGAGAACATTGCTCGCCTATTAGATCTGGCATTGGGGTGGGGATGCCAGCTGCTCTATTAGCACCAGTGGGAGAGTGGTGACGAGGAGCTGCGTGGTTAGTGTTAGGAAGGGCCAAATCATGTGCCAGGGGAAGGATAAGGGCATGGTCATAGGAAAACGTAGGCCCTACGGCCCAGTGGCATGTCTGGGAAGGCGTATGGGAACCACTGTCAGGGTAGGTGGAGGGAAACAGCGAATGGCTGAAACAGTGTCAGCCATAGATTGTTGAAAGGAGGCATTCATATCGGCTACCGCCAATGAGACTATGGAGGCAATGGAGGAGCGGAGTAAGGCCTCCAAGGCTGCAAATTTGGCTGCGGAGCTTGAGCATCTACGGCTTCGTGAGGGAGCGGAGGAAGTCTCGGTCGCTTGGTCATGCGCAGCGAAGAGATGCAAGGAGCTATCCTCTGACCCAGATCCTCGACGGGGAATCGGACAGGGGCTCCGGCGAGATTTTGAGAGGGAAATAAACGCAGGCAAACCCTCACGGGAAGAAAAGAAAATGGAGCCACACGAGCGTGGAGTGGTTGGAGTGCCAGAGTGTCACTGGAAGACAACTGCAATGGCTGGGAACCCGCGTAGCGCCACCAACCATGGTGGAAAAAAGAGGATGCAGGTAAACAGAAGCGCAGACAGCTTCAGACACCCAGGAAAACGGAATCTGTCCCCTGGATGAAGGAAGAAACAGACGCTCAACGAGAAAACAAATGTGGACTGGCACTGGGATGGGACTTCCTCGTGGAGGGAGTCGTGAGGGGCACCGACCTCCGTGATGTAAGTTGGGAAGAGTCCGTGCCCTGTAGAGAAACAAAAAACAAAGAACACACAGCAGAAACACAAAAAAATATATAAGAAAACAGAAATTGTAAACCTATCCTGCCGGGTGCAGCAAGAAAGAGGAATTGCTGTGTCATGGAACGGACGTGGCGCTCCACGCTTCAAACCCCAAGAGACTTTATGTTCATTTTATATCGTGTGATTTTAAATATATTTTACAGTGTTTGGTTTTAGTTTAAATTAGTTTAGTGTAAAATGGCGTAGCTTTAGTTTTAAATATACTTATATTCCTGTAGGTAAATGTGTTTTTGTATAGCCAGTAAACAAGCTTTACTGCTGTGTAATTTATGCAACAGGGCTTTTTCCCTTATCTGGCTGCATGTTTGATTCAAGAAGTCTGGGATAGTGTTTGTCTTTAATCTGATGTGTTAGAACAATAGATTATGTAAATGTTGTGTGAACTAAAGGCTAAAGAATGTTTATTGTAAATATCTACCTGACATAATGTAATTAGCATTTTAGTAGGACGATGTGCGTCATTTATGCAAATTATGGCTGTTGGATCTCAGCATAAGTAGTGGCGGTTTTGTTCATTAAAGAGCTCAGACAGAGAGAGAGAGAATCCTGTTGGAACATACAGCCGCGTCTGGTGTCTCCTTCAACTACGCTACACCACACACTCAACCTCAGAAGGCACAGAGCGGCCTTCTGGAAATCCCTAACAGCTCCAGGGCAGAGAAACAGAAGCAGGCGGGTCAAGCTGCTCGAGGCGCTGAGGACAGCACTCCCAGTAGCCGGGCTGACCCGCAACGAAGGGGTGTCTGGAGAGTCAGGACAGGTGGAAGAGAACGGTTCCGTCACATTGGTGGCAAGCGGTATGGATAGAGGCTCTCCAACAACAAAACAACCCGAGATGGCCAACTATACAGCCTGCAAGCAGGACACCCTGAAGGACCTGCTGGAGAGCCATGGAAGGAACGAATACTTAAGTAAGGGTCAAAGGCACAAGTGTGGTGCAACCCGGAGCGAGTGGAGATGTGTCCCCGCTGAGAGAGACCGCAGAGGTTTTTGCCTGCGGTGAAAGAAAACCGTCTACAGAGGACTTTGGAGCAGGACAGCTCATTTATTCCTTATGAGCAGAGAATCACAGAGGACCTTCAGCTGTGGAGACCCCAAGTATTGGGGCCTCAGCCCACTGTGAGCCATGGAGACAAGTTGGTGCACTGGCTGCATGCCGCACTCGATCTAGAGTGCAAATACGAGGACTTGCTGCAATGTGTGAGTGAGGAGGATTGGGAAACTGACGTGTTCCGCGGTCCTGGCCCAGCATGGAGCTACTTTAAGGGGGGAGACAATTATGGCAGTCCACAGGCTGCCAGACATGCAGAATTGTGCAGCATCCAGGGGCGCTACCTGGACGTGTATGAGGACTCAGCCTTTTGGCCCGTGCTGAAGGGACTCGCTGCTGAGGAATGGGCGCTCGAAATAGACTTAAAAAGGTTGCAAACTGCAGCCCAGCTACAAGTCGCTGAAGCCCCTGGAGGAAGCCTCCCCCCACCAGCCAGCGGTAAGAGGAAGAAAAAGAGAGGTGGCCGAGCCAAAGCAGACCAAAGCAAAACGCCGTCACAGCCCGGGGATTACAGCAGTAAGCCATCTTCCAGCGGGCAGTATCAGGTCACCAGAGAGACTGACACCCAGGCTGTTCCCCTCATGAGAGATGGGGCCACACAGACCATGGACGATCTGGTCAGCTTGTTACAGGCTGAATTGCTTACTGCTCGAGCACAGATAATGGCCCTGACAGAGACATTACAGAACCAGAAAAATGAGCTGCAAGATGGCCAGAGAGAGCTGGATGAGGTGAGACTATCCAGAGATGCTGCAGAGGTGAATGTACAGCGCCTGGAGATGGAAATCACTGGCTTACAGGACTTACTTACAGCTGCTGAGCGAGCCAAGGATAATGCTGCTCGAGAGCGAGAGGAGGCCATGGCCATTGGCGTTTTAAAAGTCCAGGCAGCCATGGGGGAAAAGTGTCTCCTGGAATCCCAGATTATGGAGCTGACGGAGAAGCTGAAAGACGAGCAAAGTAACGCTGAGCGAGTAGGCGAGAATCTTAAAAAGGCCAGACTGCTGATTGAGCAACTGAGAGCAGACGAAGAGGCAGAGCAAAGCAAGGCCCAGCTACTATAGAAGTCATGTCAACAGCTGGAGGGTCAGTGCCAAGAACTAAAGGCTGAACTCCAGGCTTCTATCACTGCCTGGGAAGCAAGATGTCAAGAGCTTCAGGAGCAGTGTGATGCAGAGACCGAGCAATGCCATGCTATAAGTGAGCAGTTGAGACACTCTGAAAGCAGGCTGTACACTGCACAGCAACAGCTGGAAAATGAGAGGCTCCAGACAGTACTACACCATCAGGTACAGGCCGAGCTGCAAGCTTCAGTTATTGAACTGAAAGCAAAGAGTTTACAGCTAGAAGTACAGCTGAACGCCAAGATTAAAAAACAGCAGGCTGTCAGTGAAGAGGCTGCGGTCCTTCCCACTGCGCAAGGGAGATGTATTTCAGGTAGCCCGAATCGACGACTTGAGGGGACAACGATTATGGAGCCTGTGGACCTACTTTTCTACGGTGAGAAACCTGCGGCGCTCCCAGTGGATTTGGGAGAAATTCTAAGGATAGATGCTGTGCTGGCATCAGAGTGTGCCTTGTCCCCAACGAAGATGGAGACCCCCCAGCACTCCACCCCTATGACCCAAGGTACTACCAGAGAGGGAACCTCTTCTTACCTGCCCAGAAGACCAGCAGAATCTGTGATTGACTACCCTGAGAGACTACCAAGTTCCTGGTCCCAGGAAGAATTGCACCCTTTTGGGATTGTGGGGATTGCCATGGGCTGGGCCCCTGCTAAATGTTCGGGAGGGGGGCATCAGCAGAAGAAGAGACTGGGGACTGTAAATGCTGACTGGGTTCTGGGGCTTCAGAAATATGCTGGAGAAAAAGACATGTGGGGAGGAGGCCCAGTGTGCCCACCACCGAACAATTTTTCTCTGGACTGTGGTGGCCTGTTGCGTGGCGCACTGGACAAGAGGGGTGTCTTACCTCTTGCCCCGGGACTATGGACCCACAACCCTGCAGTGACCGTCAGACCCCACTGATGGTGCTTGTGCGCCAGCACCCTGGAACTTTGAGGATGGCGCAGAAAAGGGACAAAGTGAGAAGTCTCATCAGTGGCAAGCGATCCGTTTGGGATCTAAGCTTGCCCTGCCGTTCTGGAAGGGGGGACATATGTCATGGAGCTGACGTGGCGCTCCACGCTTCAAGCCCCAAGAGACTTTATGTTCATTTATATCGTGTGATTTTAAATATATAATATATATATATATTTGACAGTGTTTGGTTTTAGTATAAATTAGTTTAGTGTAAATGGCGTAACTTTAGTTTTAAATATACTTATATCCCTGTAGGTAAATGTGTTTGTGTACAGCCAGTAAACAAGCTTTACTGCTGTGTAATTTATGCAACAGGGCTTTTCCCCTTATCTGGCTGCATGTTTGATTCAATAAGTCTGGGATAGTTCTTGTCTTTAATCTGATGTGTTAGAACAATAGATTATGTAAAAGTTGTGTGAACTAAAGGCTAAAGAATGTTTATTGTAAATATCTGACATAATGTAATTAGCATTTTAGTAGGACGATGTGCGTCATTTATGCAAATTTTGTTCATTAAAGAGCTCAGACAGAGAGAGAGAGTTGGAACATACAGCTGCGTCTGGTGTCTCCTTCAACTACGCTACACTACACACTCAACCTCAGAAGGCACAGAGCGGCCTTCTGGAAATTCCTAATGGCTCCAGGGCAGAGAAACAGACGCAGGCGGGTCAAGCTGCTCGAGGCGCTGAGGACAGCGCTCCCAGTAGCCGGGCTGACCGCAACAAAGGGGTGTCTGGAGAGTCAGGACAGACGGAAGAGAACGGTTCAGTCTCACTGTCCTCAGGGCGTGATTATATGACATGCTGTGCATGGGGTGGGCTGTTGTTTGGGGTGGTTCCCTGATGTGGGGAAGCTTGTTTTTTTTCATAAATGTTATTAAAAGGAAAGATAAGCAAATACTCGCCTCCGAGTCCTGTTTTAAATTTCATATGCCAAGGCAGGTCACCTGGGATTTCTCACCCTGAAGTAGGGCTGTGCAATATTGACAAAATAATCATATTGCGATTTCTTGAATGAATATTGCGATTTTATTTGCGATTTAGCCAATTGTTTTTGCTTTTTCAAACATGCTACATACATTCTAAATGTATTCAGCACATGGATATACTGCCCCAGCACATGGATATACTGCCTCAGCACATGGATATACTGCCCCAGCACATGGATATACTGCCCCAGCACATGGATATACTGCCCCAGCACATGGAAATGCTGCCCCAGCACATGGAAATGCTGCCCCAGCACATGGAAATGCTGCCCCAGCACATGGAAATGCTGCCCCAGCACATGGATATGCTGCCCCAGCACATGGATATGCTGCCCCAGCACATGGATATGCTGCCCCAGCACATGGATATACTGCCCCAGCTCATGGATATACTGCCCCAGCACGTGGATACTGCCCCAGCTCACCTCTGTGCGCCACGTGTTCGGCTCCCTGTTAACTTCTGGCGGCATGGAGCTTGGGCGCTCGCCTGGGGGAACCATGTGACGAGCCACGAGAACGTGGCTCGTCACGTGGTTCCCCCTGCGAGCGCCCAAAGCACCATGCCGCCGGAAGTTAACAGGGAGCCGAAAATTGCAGCCTTATGCGATTTAGAAATTGCATGGTCGGAAATCGCGATTCGATTGCGATTGCAATTAATTGCACAGCCCTACCCTGAAGCATGTATAATCAATGCAGGTAGCATTTTTCATGCACTGCCCATCAGTATGAATAAATTATATGTGTCCAGGAAAACATGGCTGCCCTGGCCGCCCTACCCCCGTCTGGAATCCCTGCCTGGATGTATTGAAGATGATCTATTCTGACCCTTACATGTCGTCACACATACCAGCCCCTCATTCCTCAGCAACAGACGCCGGTGTGACCTGCCACCTCCTCTGCATGCACGCACAAGGACACTAAGAACAAATAGTACACCCGTATCCATCCGCCAGCGCCCATATTATTCATCTGAACCTCTGGCCACGCCCCCTCCCGCACTGGAAAGCAAGCTTCAACAAATGAAACTTTATTGCTATGGCCTGTTCTTCTTTATCTCTGTACAGAGACAGGCCACACCCCTTCCTTTCCTACAATGGACAGATTACAACAAATAAAACTTTATCGAACTGCACATTCTTACACATAGATACATACAGGCCCCGGTGTTCCAGTACAGAGGTTAAACATGTGGGTCTCTGTGTTCCAGTACAGAGGTTACACATGCGGGTCCCTGTGTTCCAGTACAGAGGTTGCTTGGCTCTCTATATGGAGTCACAGCATTCCAGTGCTCTGGTGGGGAATGTGAGGCAGGAATGTCACGGCCACTCGCTAAACCAGCTCTGTGTATTGTAACACTCAGTGAGTGACGTGAAACATGGAGGGAACAGGACAGGGGGCGCCAGTCACTGGCAGCGAATGGGAACCACACACTGATCCGCTGCCTCCCCCCGGGTGTATGCCCAATGTATGAGTGTTAATGTACCCCTGGGGTAACACCAGCCTCCTCTCCCCAGCAGCTCCAGCAGCAGTATGATCGCCATCGACAACAAGATCGAGCAAGCAATGGTGAGTACAATCAAATGTATATATATATACTGCCCTGGACCTCCACATTAACCGTATATTGCCCTATACCTCCACATTAACCCTATATTGCCCTGGGCCTCCACTGCCCTGGACCTCCACATTAACCCTATATTGCCCTGTACTGAGCTATAATGTCCAGCACTAACCCTACACTGCCCTATACCTCCACATTAACCCTATGCTGCCCTGTACCTCCACATTAACCCTATGCTGCCCTGTACCTCCACATTAACCCTATGCTGCCCTGTACTAATGCTATACTGTTGAGTACTAATCTTGTGCTGTAATGAACTCCCTCCAACTCCAAAGAACCCACACAAATCCCATACTGAACCCATACCGCTCTATACTAACCATATACTGAACCCATACCGCTCTATACTAAACCCATACCGCTCTATACTAACCATATACTGAATCTATACCGCACTATACTAACCATATACTGAACCCATGCCGCGCTATAACCATATACTGAATCTATACCGCTCTATACTAACCATATACTGAACCCATACCGCTCTATACTAACCATACACTGAACCCATACCGCTCTATACTAACCATACACTGAACCCATACCGCTCTATACTAACCATATACTGAATCTATACCGCTCTATACTAACCATATACTGAACCCATACCGCTCTATATTAACCATATACTGAACTTATACCGCTCTATACTAACCATATACTGAACCCATACCGCTCTATACTAACCATATACTGAACCTATACCGCTCTATACTAACCATATACTGCCCTATGCCAACCTCGTACTGAACCTATACTGCTCTATACTAACCATATACTGCCCTATGCTAACCCCGTACTGAACCTATACTGCTCTATACTACCCATATACTGCCCTATGCCAACCTCGTACTGAACCTATACTGCTCTATACTACCCATATACTGCCCTATGCCAACCTCGTACTGAACCTATACTGCTCTATACTAACCATATACCGCTCTATGCTAACCCCGTACTGAACCTATACTAACCATATACTGCCCTATGCCAACCTCGTACTGCACCTATACTGCTCTATACTAACCATATACTGCCCTATGCTAACCCTATACTGAACCTTTGCTGCTCTATAATAGCCCAGTATTGCCCTATGCTAACCCCGTACTGAAACCTAAACTGCGCTATACTAACAATATACTGCCCTATGCTAACCTCACACTGAACCTATACTGCTCTGTACTAACCATATACTGCCCTATGCTAACCCCACACTGAACCTATACTGCTCTATACTAACCATATACCGCCCTATGCTAACCCTGTACAGAACCTATACCGCTCTATACTTACCATATACTGCCCTATGCTAACCCCGTACTGAACCTATATAAACCAGTACTGAAGCTATACTGCTCTATACTAACCCTACACTGCTCTGTACTAACCCTATACTGGACCCATACCGCCCTATGCAAACTCAACACTGAACCTATACTGCTCTATACTAACCATATACTGCCCTATGCCAACCCCGTACTGAACCTAAACTGCTCTATACTAACCATATACTGCCCTATGCCAACCTCGTACTGAACCTATACTGCTCTATACTAACCATATACTGCCCTATGCCAACCTCGTGCTGAACTTATACCGCTCTATACTAACCATATACTGCCCTATGCCAACCTCATACTGAACATATACTGCTCTATGCTAACCATATACTGCCCTATGCCAACCTCGTACTGAACCTATACTGCTCTATACTAACCATATACTGCCCTATGCTAACCCCGTACTGAACCTATACTGCTCTATACTAACTATATACTGCCCTATGCTAACCCCGTACTGAACCTATACTGCTCTATACTAACCATATACTGCCCTATGCTAACCCCACACTGAACCTATACTGCTCTATACTAACCATATACTGCCCTATGCCAACCTCGTACTGAACCTAAACTGCTCTATACTAACCATATACCACCCTATGCTAACCCCGTACTGAACCTATACTGCTCTATACTAATCATATACTGCCCTATGCCAACCGCATACTGAACCTATACTGCTCTATACTAGCCATATACTGCCCTATGCTAACCCCGTACTGAACCTATATTAACCAGTACAGAAGCTATACTGCTCTATACTAATCCTATACTGCTCCATACTAACCCAATACTGGACCCATACTGCCCTATGCTAGCTCCATACTGAACCTATACTGCTCTATACTAACCATATACTGCCCTATGCTAACCCCACACTGAACCTATACTGCTCTATACTAACCATATACTGCCCTATGCTAACCCCACACTGAACCCATACTGCTCTATACTAACCATATACTGCCCTATGCTAACCCTGTACTGAACCTATACTAACCATACACTGCCCTATGCTAACCCCACACTGAACCTATACTGCTCTATACTAACCATATACCGCCCTATGCTAACCTCATACTGAACCTATACTGTTCTAAACTAACCATATACTGCCCTATGCCAACCTCGTACTGAACCTATACTGCTCTATAGTAACCATATACTGCCCTATGCTAACCCCACACTGAACCTATACTGCTCTATACTAACCATATACTGCCCTATGCTAACCCCACACTAAACCTATACTGCTCTATACTAACCATATACTGCCCTATGCTAACCTCGTACTGAACCTATACTGATCTATACTAACCATATACTGCCCTATGCTAACCCCGTACTGAACCTATACTGCTCTATACTAACCATATACCGCCCTATGCTAACCCCACACTGAACCTATACTGCTCTATACTAGCCATATACTGCCCTATGCTAACCCCGTACTGCACCTATATTAACCAGTACAGAAGCTATACTGCTCTATACTAATCCTATACTGCCCTATGCTAACCCCACACTGAACCTATACTGCTCTATACTAACCATATACTGCCCTATGCTAACCCCGTACTGAACCTAAACTGCTCTATACTAATCATATACCGCCCTATGCTAACCCCACACTGAACCTATACTGCTCTATACTAACCATATACTGCCCTATGCTAACCCCGTACTGAACCTAAACTGCTCTATACTAATCATATACCGCCCTATGCTAACCCCACACTGAACCTATACTGCTCTATACTAACCATATACTGCCCTATGCCAACCTCGTACTGAACCTAAACTGCTCTATACTAACCATATACCACCCTATGCTAACCCCGTACTGAACCTATACTGCTCTATACTAATCATATACTGCCCTATGCCAACCGCATACTGAACCTATACTGCTCTATACTAGCCATATACTGCCCTATGCTAACCCGTACTGAACCTATATTAACCATATATAAAAACTAAACAATACTGGACCATACTGCCCTATGCTAGCTCCATACTGAACCTATACTGCTCTATACTAACCATATACTGCCCTATGCTAACCCACACTGAACCTTTACTGCTCTATACTAACCATATACTGCCCTATGCTAACCCCACACTGAACCTATACTGCTCTATACTAACCATATACTGCCCTATGCTAACCCCACACTGAACCTTTACTGCTCTATACTAATCATATACCACCCTATGCTAACCCCACACTGAACCTATACTGCTCTATACTAACCATATACCGCCCTGTGCAACCTCGTACTGAACCTATACTGCTCTATACTAACCATATACCGCCCTATGCCAACCTCGTACTGAACCTATACTGCTCTATACTAACCATATACCGCCCTATGCTAACCCCGTACTGAACCTATACTGCTCTATACTAATCATATATTGCCCTATGCCAACCGCATACTGAACCTATACTGCTCTATACTAGCCATATACTGCCCTTTGCTAACCCCGTACTGAACCTATATTAACCAGTACAGAAGCTATACTGCTCTATACTAATCCTATACTGCTCCATACTAACCCAATACTGGACCCATACTGCCCTATGCTAGCTCCATACTGAACCTATACTGCTCTATACTAACCATATACTGCCCTATGCTAACCCCACACTGAACCTATACTGCTCTATACTAACCATATACAGCCCTATGCCAACCTCGTACTGAACCTATACTGCTCTATACTAACCATATACTGCCCTATGCCAACCTCGTACTGAACCTATACTGCTCTATACTAACCATATACTGCCCTATGCCAACCTCGTGCTGAACTTATACCGCTCTATACTAACCATATACTGCCCTATGCCAACCTCATACTGAACCTATACTGCTCTATGCTAACCATATACTGCCCTATGCTAACCCCGTACTGAACCTATATTAACCAGTACAGAAGCTATACTGCTCTATACTAATCCTATACTGCTCCATACTAACCCAATACTGGACCCATACTGCCCTATGCTAGCCCCATACTGAACCTATACTGCTCTATACTAACCATATACTGCCCTATGCTAACCTCACACTGAACCTATACTGCTCTATACTAACCATATACTGCCCTATGCTAACCCCGTACTGAACCTAAACTGCTCTATACTAATCATATGCCACCCTATGCTAACCCCACACTGAACCTATACTGCTCTATACTAACCATATACTGCCCTATGCCAACCTCGTACTGAACCTATACTGCTCTATACTAACCATATACCGCCCTATGCTAACCCCGTACTGAACCTATACTGCTCTATACTAATCATATATTGCCCTATGCCAACCGCATACTGAACCTATACTGCTCTATACTAGCCATATACTGCCCTATGCTAACCCCGTACTGAACCTATATTAACCAGTACAGAAGCTATACTGCTCTATACTAATCCTATACTGCTCCATACTAACCCAATACTGGACCCATACTGCCCTATGCTAGCTCCATACTGAACCTATACTGCTCTATACTAACCATATACTGCCCTATGCTAACCCCACACTGAACCCATACTGCTCTATACTAACCATATACTGCCCTATGCTAACCCTGTACTGAACCTATACTAACCATACACTGCCCTATGCTAACCCCACACTGAACCTATAGTGCTCTATACTAACCATATACTGCCCTATGCTAACCCCACACTGAACCTATACTGCTCTATACTAACCATATACCGCCCTATGCTAACCTCATACTGAACCTATACTGCTCTAAACTAACCATATACTGCCCTATGCCAACCTCGTACTGAACCTATACTGCTCTGTACTAACCATATACTGCCCTATGCTAACCCACACTGAACCTATACTGCTCTATACTAACCATATACCGCCCTATGCTAACCCTGTACTGAACCTATACTGCTCTATACTAACCATATACTGCCCTATGCTAACCCTGTACTGAACCTATACTGCTCTATACTAACCATATACTGCCCTATGCTAACCCCACACTGAACCTATACTGCCCTATGCCAACCTCGTACTGATTCTACTGAACCTATACTGCTCTATACTAACCATATACTGCCCTATGCTAACCCTGTACTGCTCTATACTAACCATATACTGCCCTATGCTAACCCTATACTGAACCTTTGCTGCTCTATAATAGCCCAGTATTGCCCTATGCTAACCCCGCACTGAACCTAAACTGCTCTATACTAACCATATACTGCCCTAAGCTAACCCCACACTGAACCTATACTGCTCTATACTAACCATATACTGCCCTATGCAAACCCTGTACTTAACCTATACTGCTCTATACTAACCATATACTGCCCTATGCTAACCCCGTACTGAACCTATATTAACCAGTACTGAAGCTATACTGCTCTATACTAACCCTACACTGCTCTATACTAACCCTATACTGGACCCATACCGCCCTATGCTAACCCCACACTGAACCTATACTGCTCTATACTAACCATATACAGCCCTATGCCAACCTCGTACTGAACCTATACTGCTCTATACTAACAATATACTGCCCTATGCTAACCCTATACTGAACCTTTGCTGCTCTATAATAGCCCAGTATTGCCCTATGCTAACCCCGTACTGAACCTATACTGCTCTATACCATGGGTCAGCAACCTTGGCTCCCTGATGTTTTGTGAACTACATCTCCCTAGATGTTCAGTCACCCATTAGGTACTGACCACATGGAAATGTTAGTTACCAAACATCAGGGAGCCAAGGTTGCTGACCCCTCACTATACTAACCATATTACTGAAAACCCGTACTGAACCTAACTGCTCTATACTAACCATATACTGCCTAATGCTAACCCCACACTGAACCTATACTGCTCTATACTAACATATACTGCCCTATGCTAACCCTGTACTGAACCTATACTGCTCTATACTAACCATTACTCTGCCCTATGCTAACCCTGTACTGAACCTATATACTGCTCTATACTAACCATATACACTTATAACCCTGTACTGAACCTATACTGCTCTATACTAACCATATACTGCCCTATGCTAACCCCACACTGAACCTATACTACTGCTATAGATAACCATACTGCCCTATGCTAACCCCACACTGACTATACTGCCCTATGCCAACCTCGTACTGATTCTACTGAACTATACTGCTCTATACTATACATATACTGCTATGCTAACCCTGTACTGCTCTATACTAACCATATACTGCCCTATGCTAACCCTATACTGAACCTTTGCTGCTCTATAATAGCCCAGTATTGCCCTATGCTAACCCCGCACTGAACCTAAACTGCTCTATACTAACCATATACTGCCCTATGCTAACCCCACACTGAACCTATAAATATACTAACCATATACTGCCCTATGCTAACCCCGTACTGAAATATATTAACTGGAAGCTATACTGCTCTATACTAACCCTACACTGCTCTATTAACCCTATCTGGACCCATACCGCCTATGCTAACCCACACTGAACCTATACTGATACTAACCATATACAGCCCTATGCCAACCTCGTACTGAACCTATACTGCTCCTATACTAACAATATACTGCCTATGCTAAACCTATACTGAACCTTTGCTGCTCTTAAATAGCCCAGTATTGCCCTATGCTAACCCCGTACTGAACCTATACTGCTCTATACCATGGGTCAGCAACCTTGGCTCCCTGATGTTTTGTGAACTACATCTCCCTAGATGCTCAGTCACCCATTAGGTTGACTGAGCCACATGGGAAATGTAGTTACCAAAACATCAGGGAGCCAAGGTTGCTGACCCCTGCTCTATACTAACCATATACTGCCCTATGCTAACCCCGTACTGAACCTAAACTGCTCTATACTAACCATATACTGCCCTATGCTAACCCCACACTGAACCTATACTGCTCTATACTAACATATACTGCCCTATGCTAACCCTGTACTGAACCTATACTGCTCTATACTAACCATATACTGCCCTATGCTAACCCTGTACTGAACCTATACTGCTCTATACTAACCATATACTGCCCTATGCTAACCCCGTACTGAACCTAAACTGCTCTATACTAACCATATACTGCCCTATGCTAACCCTGTACTGAACCTATACTGCTCTATGCTTACCATATACTGCCCTATGCTAACCCCGTACTGAACCTATATTAACCAGTACTGAACCTATACTGCTCTATACTAACCCTATACTGGACCCATACCGCCCTATTCTAACTCCATACTGAACATATACTGCTCTATACTAACCATATACTGCCCTATGCCAACCTCACACTGAACCTATACTGATCTATACTAACCATATACTGCCCCATGCTAACCCTATACTGAACCTATACTGCTCTATACTAACCATATACCGCCCTATGCCAACCTCGTACTGGACCTATACAGCTCTATACTAACCATATACTGCCCTATGCCAACCCCATACGGAACCTATACTGCCCTATGTTAACCCCGTATTGAACCTATACTGCTCTATACTAACCATATACTGCCCTATGCCAACCCTGTACTGGACCTATACTGCTCTATACTGAACATATACTGCCAAATGCTAACCGCGTACTGAACCTATACCGCTTTATAGTAACCCAGTAATGAACCTATACTGCTCTATACTAACCCTATGCTACTCTTTACTAGTCCTATACTGCACCCATGTTGCTCTGTTAGCATAGGGCAGTATACAGCTAGTAAAGTACTGAACCTATACTGCTCTATACTAACCATATACTGCCCTATGCTAACCCCATACCGAACCTATATTAACCATTACTGAACCTATACTGCTCTATACTAACCCAGTACTGAACCTATACTGCTCTATACTAACCCTATACTGCCCTACGCTAACCCAGTCCTATACTAAACTTATGCTGCTCTATACTAGCCCTGTACTGCCCTATGCAACCCAGTTCTGGAGCTATACTGTTCTATGCCAACCCAGTTCTGAACCTATACTGCCCTGTGCTAACCCCATACTGAACCTTTACAGCGCAATACAAACCCTATACTGCACTATACCAACCCTATACAGCTGGAAACAAACCCTACACTGCTCTATACTAACACTATACTGCCCTATGCTAACCCACTACTGAACGTATACAGCTTGATACAAGCATGCTCTCTACAGCGGACTCTCGTGCTTTCCTCCAGTCCTCAGACGAAGCTTAAGACTGGTCATTTACTGGCACCGTAGTTGGGCGACCGCCTTGGTCACCCGACTACAGACAACGCCATCGACCGATCGGAGTCGTCCACTGGAAGCGTCTGTGGACGATCCAGATCAGCCGATGAAAACCCCCACTGCGGGGAGAGAAAAACCCTGCTGCAACGCCGCTATGGAGAGAAAAATAAACTGTCTCTGGTGCTGAAACTCGAGTTTCAGCAGCAAGTACAGCCCCTCCAAAAAAACCTTGCCAGGCTGCAGGCGGGGGGATTATCCCCCTGTACCTGGTGCTGAATAGGCTTCAGCACCAGGGACAGCAATGCTGAGTGCAGCCAGCTCACAAAACAAAAGGAAAAAACAGACGCGATAAAAAAAAAAAAGACTCGTCTTTCAAAAGAAAAAATCTGAAACTAAAATTTTGCCTAAAAACTCCAGAATGGTACCTAAAAAAAATTCGAAAAATTCAATAAGTGAAAAGGCTTTTTGCTGCAGATTAAAAAAATAAATGGTTGAATAAAAATAGAATAAAAACTTTAATATTTTTCTCCCTAGCGCCCGCGTTTTAGCGGAGATTACAATACAGGCGTTTAAAAAGCTGCCTGCATTGTTACCGGGCGCTAAGCCCCAGGATATGCACGTTTCCCCTGCACACGGCGGTTTTCCTATACAATGCATCTTTTCACGTTTCCCTTCACACAGAGGTTATACTATACAATGTAACTTTTCATGTTTCCCCTGCACACGGTGGTTATATAATACATTGTATCTTTTCAAATCTCCCCCTGCACAAGGCAGTTATACTATACAATGTATCTTTTCATGTTTCCCGTGCACACGGAGGTTATACAATACAATGTATCTTTTCTCGTTTCCCTGCACACGGAGGTTATACTATACAATGTAACTTTTCATGTTTCCCCTGCACACGGTGGTTATATAATACAATGTATCTTTTCACATTTCCCCCTGCATACGGCAGTTATACTATACAATGTATCTTTTACACGTTTCCCTGCTACAGCACAGCGGTTTAACTATACGGGGCATATTTTTCATATAAACTTCATGTAAAATCATTTTTATCTAGATTCTAATTGGTTTTCAATAATAAAGGAATATTGAGCTTTGTTTGGGTCTCTTCAATTTTCATGTGAAGTATTAGACGCTGTCTCTTCCAATCTGACTCACCATCCTTTACCTTCTTCTCTCCATTGAAGGACCTGGTCAAAACTCACCTCCTCTTTGCAGTACGTGAAGAGGTCGAGCTCCTAAAGGAGCAAATAAAAGACCTCACAGAGCGAAACGCTCTCCTGGAGCATGAGAACAGTCTCCTGCGCTCTCTTGCCACTCCACCGCAGCTGTCCGAAATGCACTCACGCATCCAGGCATCACGGAAAGGTCTGTGAGCAGCGACTCCTGGTCAAGATCAGATATTACTTTTCTCCAAGATCACTAATAGCCTCGTTTCTCCTAACATTAGTAATGATGAGAGACAGGATGCGAGGGGCCTCCGCAACGGGATGACGTTACCAGAGATTCACGAGATGCAAACACTCAAAAGGGAACTGGCTCATTCACAATCAGACGTATCTCAGAGTAGACCAAAATGGAAGACCTACAGGAGGACTGTGTTCAACACATGGATGCCACCAGTCATTGAACCCTCCAAATGGACAATGGAGCAAAGATTGAGACAGCACTAGGAACAAGACTTCTCCAGTGGTGAGACGGAATGACTACATGCCTTACGTTGGATTATATATTCTTCACTGCCACATCGGCCAAGAGAGAAGACCACAGAGTGACCAGGGAATGAGCCTTGCATGGAAATCGCTCTCCACTAACACTGCCAACCTTAATTACCAGTGCTTACATAAATAATGGGTGGTAACATGGTGTGAATGACACAGGTCGTTTCTAGCTGACCATGGTGGAGGACACCTCATCCACTGATAATTTACTGCATGTCAACCATGCTGATTAATATGATAATTAACAGGCCTGATGTAGACCTTCCACCGATGTCCATTGGAAGTAACTTGTGTTGACTGCAGTATAGAGGAAGTGATGGTTGACCTTCTCTTCATTTTCTAATGATTGCCTCCATGGGACAGGGCCACTGGCAGCCATCGTCTGACATCAAGTGTCCAATGCCCAGGACCGCGCCTAATTCCCCTAATTCTCTTACTGGGACAGCATGAAGTATGCTACCCATTCTCCTATCCAAGTCTCTTCAGTCTGGCCTTGAGCAAGTCGAGATAACTTCGATTTTAGAGATGTAAACACAACGCCTACAAAAAGTGGATTTGCTGACGTCAGAAAAGGGGCCCACGTAATAATAAGATGTCGGCTGCCATCTTGGATGGGGCAGGAGGAAGCCCTTTTTACGGAGAGATGGTACGCTGAGAACGTGTGCCTGGTTACTCCCGTAACTCTTAAAAAAGTTCTTTAGGGGCTTTATACCGGTATGAGAAACTGAAGGCATGAGTGAACATAACCTGGTAACAAAAGCACAGAACGTATTAATAAAGCTGTAAAATAAAGGTACGGCAGATACACTAATACAGGGATATAACGGGAGCACATGGCAAGATTCCTAATAAAAGGGGGTGATATGACTGTATAGACAAGCTATTAATACATGGAATATATAGAGGGGTAATATATACATACAGGGCCACGGGAGAGGTAATAAAGGGAATATATTGGGTGTATAATAAACTGAATACAGGGGTTTATCGATGCTAACACGGGAATAAAACACGTCGATGTAACCATTCAGCGGATATAATAATAGGGGAAATGCGCTCACTGATGCGGGTGAGTGTCCAGGGACGTGTGCGGATTTATAATGTAACTCTACTGATAAATAAAGTATTTTTATACAGATCTGGTGAGCATTTGCTGCCGGACGGTTATAATGGTCTACTCAATGGCCCGGTGCGGCGTGACAACGTAAATAGGCAACACAAACCTTTCTATAGGACACTGGGACCGGTGTGTGGTCTCATGCTTTTGTGGAGGGAAAGACAACCAGAGGGGACATGGTGACTATCGCTAATAAAAGCCCAGGTGTATGATGGGAGAATGTCACGACGGGGCATATGTATGGCAACTTGTTACAGGTGGGTGTCTAGTAGACTTGTGCACGACTGGTTTTTTTTCCGACTCGGATCATTTCTTTCCGTTTTCGTTTCGTGTAGTTTGGTATGTTACCGCGATTCGTATTTTCAGACCGATCCAAAATTTCAGACGGCCGGTTTTCATTTTGCGAATCACTTCGTTTTTATGAGTTATTTCGTATTTTCGGACGGCCGGTATTTTGTATCACTTCGAACCATTTCATTCCATTTTTTTTTTTTTGGATCATTTTCATTCCTTTTTTTTTTGTTAATTTTTGTTACTTTTTTGTGTTTCGGATTATTTCGTTTTTTTTCGTTTTCGGTCATTTCCGTTTCGTTCTTTTTGTTTCGGGTCGTTCGGTATGTTACCGCGATTCGTATTTTTGAACCGATCTGAAGTTTGGGACGGCCCTTTTCAGGTCACTTTGTTATACGTATTTATGGGTTATTTCATTTTTCCGATTGATTCGTATTAAGTTTTTATGAGTTATTTCGTATTTTCGGACGGCCGGTATTTGGTATCACTTCGAACCGTTCATTCCATTTATTCGTTTTTTTCGTTCCGTTTTTATTCGTTTTGATCATTTCGTTGCATTTTGTTTTCATTTTGGGTCATTATGTTCCAATTTTTTCGTTTCAGATCATTTTCGTTCCTTTTTCTTCCCATTTCGGATCATTTTCATTCCGTTTGTTTTGTTTTTTTTTGTTTCGGATCATTTTTATTCCGTTTCTTTATTGTTTTGGATCATTTTTATTCCGTTTCTTTTTCTTTTCAGTGGATTTTTCGTTCCGATATGTCGTTTTGGTGTTTTCACTATGCTACCGCGATTCGTATTTTCGGCTGATTCGTTAATTCGGACAAACGATTTTTCGCATTTCGGAAACGAAAAAAATAACGAAAACTGTGATTTTCTTTCGAATTTGTATTCAGAACGAAAAAAAATGCACGTGTCTAGAAATATGAAGGAAAGCTGAGAAAGTTCATCCTGGTTTCTTGCAACCAGTCACCTTGTGGCTAGCATTCTGTCACAAGGAGGAGACGCCGCGTATCGCAGGGACCGGAGTGGCGCTGCTTGGAAGGAGAGGAGTCATGCCTCACTCCGGAACATTTTTGGAGGAACATACTGTTCAGGCATGTGGATCACTGTTCTCTGGGCCGGCAGCCAGGAAACCAGCCCGGGAGCTGGAAACATTGGAGTCAAAAGCAGTCAGGAGGTCTGGCAGCGATCCAACCTCATCCTTTGTCTGAAAGAAACAAAAACCTGTATATCACCAGCTCTGACTCCAGGACAGCAAGCTCCTCAGATCGGCCATGTTTTGTTGGACACACGTTGCTATTTCATGCAGAGGGAGGCACAGGGTCAGAGTGTGTCCTTTCCGATGATACCTCACATGACTACGTAAAGCTTACACAAAAAAATTATTAGGGGCCCTATTACAATCTTCGCGCATACGTCTAAGCCGGTGCAAAAACGCATTAACGCGACGGGCAAAACCCTGTGCGCAGAAAGTCATATTACAATCTCAGCGCAACAAACGCGCGTATACGTCTACCGCGGGTGAACCTGCGCGAACGTTGCGCAAGCTTACTGTATTGCGCGCGTCCTATACTTAACATTGTGAGCGCAAATGCGTGTGTCTTTAAAGGGGCTCCTCCATATTTTCAGGGTGTGCGGGCGTCTTTTTAGGGGCTCCTCCATATATTCAGGGTGTGTGCATGTGTTTTTAGGGGCTCCTCCATATATTCAGGGTGTGCGGGTGTCTTTTTAGGGGTTCCTCCATATATTCAGGGTGTGTGCATGTGTTTTTAGGGGCTCCTCCATATATTCAGGGTGTGCGGGTGTATTTTTAGGGGCTCCCCCATATAGTCAGGGTGTGTGGGTGTGTTTTATGGGGCTCCTCCATATATTCAGGGTGTGTGGGTGTGTTTTTAGGGGCTCCTCCATATATTCAGGGTGCGCGGGTGTGTTTTTAGGGGCTCCTCCATATATTCAGGGT
>CM019065.1:1879277-2066352 GCA_009667805.1 Leptobrachium leishanense | reverse complement strand
ACTCAGTGCGGCTTAGAGCGGCTGCGGACATTTGGGAGGGCGGGGCGCATGCGCGAGACCTCCGCGCGCTTTCACCCGCCATCTGACGAGCTCTCACACTGCCACAGACATGCCGCGCGGCCAGAGCCAACAGTGTGCGGATTCAAAGAGCTCCTCGCCAGCAGAGATTCCCATCGCACGATTGCTCCATTCACATGGCAGATATGTATAAAAAGCCGGACACTACCCCTCCAGCTTCTGTTATTACTGGCCCTGATTCCCTGGCTGCCCCCACATCCCTTCAACCTCAGATACAAATATTGATTGAATCTGCTGTAATTAAAGCGGTTTCTGCCTTATCCCATTCCTTCGCCAAATCTATAAAAGATGCTTTAGTGGAGGCTAAACGTAGCTCCGTCCCGGATAAACCGGGTGATGATTCGGGCACATCCCTCACTACTGTGACGCCCGTCCATCCTCCCTTGGTCACCGCCATGGGGAAACAGCCCACTGATTCTAAAAAGTGCAGGGCTGGAAGGGCTGGCATCCCCGCAACACTGCCCGGGACTGTCATGCCGGAGGCACAAGCTTCTAAAAAGCGCACCAAAAAGACGCATCATATTGAGAGTGAACCCCCTAAAAGGGCTAAGTCCTCTGACCCCTCTAGAGCCGTTGCTCGTCCAAGCTCTTCCAGTGCTCATAATATTCCATCAGATGAGGAGGATCAGAGAGATGAGGCTATTGACGTATATGCCTCAGATGAGGACTTCAATGAAACTGTTGCAATTCCCAAATCAGACCCTTCAGGTACTATTTACGATCCATTAGGTAATCCTATGTTTTCGCCTGAGGATTTATCCCATCCCAGATCGTCCGAGTGGATGCCTATTCCTCACGTGGAAGCGTGGGTAAACGCTAGAGTGCGCACAGCTCCAGATAAAGCCACTAGAAATAAAATGAAGTCTGAGTGCCCCGACCCTCTACGGTGGGGAAAACATGCATGACGCCCGAAGCTGATCCCAAATTTATTAAATTTGTAGAAAACAAGGGATGGTCCCAAAAACGGGGTATCGACTTGGCTTTTAGGACATGCCAAGATAAATTATTGGACACTACGGGTCCGTTAGCTTGTTCTGCTACATCTAATAACTTAACTAAGCTAGCTGACGCAACTTTAGATCCCTACGACGTTTCTAACTGGGCTCAAAGAGCCCTTAGCTTTTTAGGAAACACAGCTTTAGCCTCCGAGCGGAGGAAATGTATTTTATTAAAGATGGATACACAACTCGCTGGGGTGGCAGACAATGAATTGGGGGCCAAGACCCAAGGTTCCTTATTCAGAAAAGGATTTCTTAGAGATATGTCCAAATATTCAGGAGCGTTCACGACTATGGAGAAAGTCACTACGTCAATCAAAAAAGTGTTTACCACCGGAGTTTTTGCGAGGGCTGGCCGGGTCAGGGGTCGCGCTGCCGGCCATACACGAGCAGGTTTATCCCGCCCGTTTGCAGGCTCCTTTTCCTATGATGCTTCCCAATCGGAAACAAGAGTGGCTCAATTCTACCCGACTAGAGCACATCCCTGGCGTAACAGGGGATACAGAGGTTACCGTGGAGGTCGAGGATTCCGATATTTCAGAGCTACAGGTACGGGATCTTGTTATTCCTCATACATCAATCCCGGTTGGTCGTCGATTGTCTGCTTGTCTTCCTCAGTGGCGCGAAATCACTTCGGATTTATGGGTACTACGCACGATCCAAGGTTTTCTTACATATCTCTTCCTCCACCGCTGGTATTTTCAGCGGACGATGCAGCGTTGGTGGAAGAGGAGATAACAGATCTATTGAGAAAGGAAACCATAGAACAGGCTCCTCCAGGGGACATGAAGTTCATGGGCAACCTCTTCCTAGTTCCCAAGAAGGGAGGCGGGAGGCGCCCGGTCCTCAATTTGAAAAGTTTAAATCTACATATAAAGTACAATCATTTTCAGATGGAGGGTTTACATATCCTGAAAGATGTGCTCAAACCAGAAGACTGGTTGGCGAAAATAGATCTGAAAGATGCCTATTTGACAGTTCCAATGGCAGAGGAGTCCAGGGGGTTCCTCTGCTTCCGTTGGAACTCGATAATCTGGCGCTTTCGTTCCCTACTATTCGGCCTCTCTTCAGCGCCTTGGTGTTTCACCAAGCTGCTGAAACCGGTTGTCAGTCGTCTTCGGTCACAGGGTATGCGGATTATTATATATCTGGACGACATCCTGTTGATGGCCGAGTCAGAGTCGCTTCTGAAGAATCACATCAATCAGACGATACTCTTACTTCAGGGTCTTGGTTTCCTAATAAATTTGGAAAAATCTATCCTTCATCCAGTGTGTTCTAGGGATGTGCGTTTCGGGTTTCGGAATTTCGGATTTTTCACGAAATTTCCCGATTCGTGTTTTCGGATGCGGCCGAATTTCCGAAAATTTTTAGATCCGAAAATGTCCGAACCGAAAAGTTTTCCGAGCCGAAACAAAATATTTTCGGAATTTTCGAATGGACTTGAAATGTGTCAAATCGAAATTTATTTTCGCTCTATTCATGATTTCGGTTCCATTCGTGATTTCGGTTCCATTTCGGTAATTCTGGACATCGTATATTTAACTATTATCGGTTATATCGCTGATTCTGTAAATTTTGTATTTGTAAATGCGTATCACTTGTTTTTTTTGTTTCCATTAATCCGATCGATACGAAAATTCGTAATCGGGTCGGATCCGATTCGTCCGTGGGTCGCGCATGCGCGCGCGCGTGGATGTCGTAACTTTATTGAGCCAGTTTTTTGACAACTTTTTTTTGGACAAAATATTGTTATTACTATTCACCATGGCTGCAAGAGACGACGAGTGCCATTCTGACACCTCCGCATCGTCTCTCAATGAACCACCACCACCCAGAAAGAAGCGGGCCAGCAATATGTCGTTTGAGGAGATGCTCGAGCTGGTCCGGATCTTTGATCTGAAGGATTACGATTGCTGTAAGGGACCTTACGGCAGGAAGAAGAACGCTAGAAAGAATCGTATCCTCGATAAGCTACGCACCACCATTTTGGAGTTGTTCGGGAAGGACCGGACGAAGGACCAGCTCCGGAAACGCTGGTCTGATCTGAAAGTACGCGAGGAGGAGCAGCTGAGACACATCCGTCGCGTCATAGCGAAACGTAAGTGTCATGTTATATTGTAAAGCGCTGCGCAAACTGTTGGCGCTATATAAATCCTGTATAATAATAATAATGTGCTTACATGTGCTAATGTGCACAGAAATACCTTTATTTATCTAGTCCTTTTTTCATGCAATGTGATTGTGTATAGCTTTGCGTTTTCATGACTCGTCATACATGCATTTTTGCCATAGCTCTTCTTTTTTGTGATTTTACGTATTCGTGAAAATTGTGACATTTGATGTATGTAGATGAAGTTACAATGCTGGATTTCTTTTGGCACTGTGTGTATAGTCTGTAGTGTGCTGGGGGGGGAGGTTGTTGTGATTGAGTGATGCATACGAGATGACCCGCAGCTTGCCCAATATTGGCTCCCACCTGCGCATCAACAAAAATCTCTGCGTCTGTGCTAAGTGATAGGATGGGACATGTAGTTCTTCTGTAAGTGCATCCAAACAGAGCCGCCTTCAATACATCCTCAGCAGCTGCTGAATTGTTGCAGCGCAGCGATTCAGTTTGCTGCAGCAGTGTCATTATTGAACGCTTTAGATGCAAATTTCAAAACAAAATGGCGGATTTCTGTTGTTTCTGCAATATCCACAGTTTTATTCGCAGAAACTGAAAGTGAAACTGAGGCTGAGGCATCTATAAAATAACTGAAAGCAGTCGCACAATGCGCTTTGTACGCACACAACACAAATAATAGTTTTTATTGAATAAACGTAATGTTTACTTCTGAAAAAAATATATAATTGAACGGTAATATATGTCTATGTGCAGAGGAAATAAATAAATATTTTGTGACTTTAGAACTATGAGATGGGAGTAGTGGTGGGTCAAGCTGAGGCCTGTTCAATACCTCAGCCGCTGCAAGTGCTAAGTTAGCAACTTGCCATTGAACGCCGTTCAACCGCTCAGCGCTCAGCAGTGCTAACCTAGCACTTGCAGCGACCCGAGGAGATGCTGAGTGTGACATTTTAAAGATGGCCGCCGCCATGAAGCAGTAACAATGCCGTACAGCAAGATGGCCGCCGCCTCGAAGTAGGTAATAATTCCATACAGCAATGTTAATTTTGCGGTTTCTGTTCACCAAAGCACAAAATATTTATTTATTATTTCCCCTGCACATAGACATATATTACAGTTCAATTTATATATTGTTTCAGAAGTAAACATAACGTTTATTCATTAAAACTATCATTTGTGGTGTGTGCGTACAAAACGGATTGTGCTGACTGCTTCTCTTTATTATATTTTGTCCGAGTGATCCGAAAAACAATCTGAATAAGTCATTAAAAAATCATCGGCCATTTTGGATTCAAAATTCGCTTCCAAAGGGTTCAACGACACTGCTGCAGCAAACTGAATTGCTGCGCTGCAGCAATTCAGCAGCTGCTGAGGTATTGAACAGGCCTCTGGTAGTGGGGTAGTGGAGGGGGTGTCGCAATACTTTCGGCAATATAGTGTATAGATATACCATTTTTTCCAGTCTGCATTATTTACGTGTTATTTTTTGGATTTGGCAGAAGACAGGAAGAAGGCAGCAGCATCTACCCCGGCGGGCACCAGTGCCCCAGTGGAGGAGGAGGAGGAGCCACGGGCATCCACCAGTGCTGGTATATACTGTTTTATTTTGCAACGACTTTTGGTCAAAAACAGAAACATTTTTTGTTTACTGTATTTTAATTTAATTTTTTTATGTATAGCACAAGAGGAGCAGGAGGAGGAAGAGGAGGAGCAGGAGGAGGGCGATGAAGAGAGGGAGCCGGAGCAGCAGGAGGCCGCCAGTCCAGGTTTTTTTTTTTTACTGTTGTATTTTGCATCGACTTTTGTTCAAAAATAAATCAGTTTTGTTGTTTACTGTATTTTTTATTTCTTTAATTTCTTAGATATAGCACCGGATATGCTGACGGTGGTGGTGGGGGAGGAGTCGGAGGAGGAGTCGGAGCCTCAGCAGGCCGCCAGCACTGGTATATACTACTGTTATATTTTTTCAAGACTTTCAGTCAAAAAGAAGAAGGTTGCTGCCATTATTGCAGACGATCATTCCCAGCTCAAGCTGGCGTGGTATTAACCACCTCTGCCCCTGCCCATGCAGAGCTGACAAAATTTCTGACCCGGTGTTTCTCCTGTCCCCTAAACAAACTAGCTCAAGCACAGTATGACATCTTTTTGCTGGAGCAATTGCGTAGACCCTGTCAGGCGTCGGTTTAACTGCCACTTCGCCAGAGACAGAGAAGGAGGAGGAGGAAGAGGTGGTGGTGGTGGAGCAGACAGACCTCATACAAGCAGCTTTCTGGAGGCATGGTGGATGAACAAGCTCCTGCACAGAGCCCCGTCTTGGATCCCTCCCAGCTGCAATCAGAGTTACCCAGTGTGCCGTGAAGGAAATGTAATGGCCCTGTCCATGCTTGCTGGACCACGTGTCTAAAGTCACATGCACCTTGCTGCTGACTGCCTTTCCCAATGACTGGATAACATTGTCTTCCACGTGCTGGTATAGTGCTGGAATGGCCTTGCGTGAAAAGTAATGGCGTTTTGGAACCTGCCACTGTGGTACAGCACATTCAGAAAATTCACAGAAGGGAGCAGAGTCCACCAGCTGGAAAGGCAGCAGCTGCAATGCGAGTAATTTTGCTAAGATGGCATTTAGACGCTGTGCTTGGGGATGGTTGGGACGATATTTTTTCTTTCGCTGCAGCAGCTGCAGCAACGTAATCTGACTGCGTAAATCTTCAGCTACTGGGATGATGTCACATTGTGAGGAAGGAGCTGGTACATCCATTAGTGTAGCATCATCCCTGTCGGTGGAGGTTGTAGGCAATGACATGGCAGGACATACAGTGGGGGTAGAGACAGATGAGGAGGAGGACCTACGCAAAGTTTTGCGCCAACGGGATGTGTGGCACTTGTTCATATGTCGCCTCAAGCACGTGGTACCCAAGTGTCCGGTATCTTTCCCACGCTTAAGCCTCATCTGACATAGATTACAAATAGCAACGCTGTGCTCTACTGCACATTTCTTAAAGAACTCCCAGACAACAGAGTTCCTGCGTGTGTTCTTTGAGACAACAGTGCTCTGCACTGGAGCAGCTCTGACATGTGATGCCTTGGACTGGCTAGTGCTACGGTTGGTCACAGAGGATGTTGTGCCTCGTGTTTGCTGTGCCTCCTCCTCCCCCTCTTCCTCACTTAATTCCTCTGTTTGATCAGGCACCCAGGTGGAGTCGGTGACCTCATCATCATTGTCATCTTCACCCACTATCTCCTCGTCACTGGAGCCAACTTGGCAGTATGCTGCAGCTGCTGGGGCAGCATGAGTGCCAGTTATTTGTGTGTCATCACTGGCACCCCCTTCCTCTAGGTTGATTATACTCCCTTCCTCAACCTCAGAGATTGAATCAGAGCACTGTACTTGCTGCGCATCCTCAAGCAGCATGTCACTCTCATTGTAGTCAAACAATTCAGCTGACTCCTCCGTGTGTGATAGCGAGGCTACGGCAGGAGTAGCTGTGGACATGGAGGCTGCATTAGATGCTTTGGCAGCTGAGTTGGACTGTAAAGCACTAGAAGCTTGGCTGGCAGAGGACTCGGAGGATGAGGATGGCCTGGTTAGCCAATCCACCAAGTCCTCTGTATGTTGCTGCTGCTTAAGACGGCCAGCACCAGTTAGAAAGGACAAGCGCGCCTCTGCAGAGGATGCACCACGTCCACCACGACCAGAGGCACAGCCTCCCAACACAGGGGCTGCTTGCCCTCTTATCTGTGTCTGGGAGCGTCTGCCTGTCCTTTTTGTTCTTTCAGACATGGTGAGTGATATATAGATTAATATATTAGGGATAGACCGATATATCGGTTTAGCCGATATTCAGAAAATTACTGATATCGGTATCGGCATTTTATTTGCCGATATTGCCAATATTTGGACAAGTTTGCTCACTGCAGCTGCGACACGCAAGATCCCACAGAACCGTGCGAATCTGGGGCTTTTCCCACATCAGGCTGTAAGCCCTCACTGCAGAATGACACCTGCTCTTGTGCATGAGCGTGATGGCAACAGAAATGGGGCTTCCATCCCATCTGGCAGGGAATTCCCTATACAGGAGATGCAGGGTCTATTTCCTACAGCAGGGTCCAGCAACCTAGGACCTCCAGATGTTTTGGAACTGGATTTCCCATGAGGCTCCAAGAACCTAATGAGAAGATGAGCATCATAGCAGTTGTAATTCCAAAACGTTGGGCAATATTACAAAGTGACTGCTTAACCAGAGCTGTAATATAACTTTGTAATATAACCCTTGGAGGGCCAAGGTTTCTGAACCCCTTATATACAGGGTCATATGAGGGATCTTTAAGAAAGCCAAATACATGGTTTGATTGTTTGTAAAAAATAAAAGATTAAATAAAATAAAAATTTATTATTAAATTGAATAAATGAAGTGGACGTGGTGCAATGTTTACATGTTAAACACATTGGGCTATATTACAATCTTTGCGCAAAAACGCTCGCGCAAAGCGTGAAGTTTTGCAGCAAGCGTTAAACGTTTGCTTGTGTAAATCCCCGCTGGCATTACAATCCTCGTGCGTTTTTGATCCGATCAATAACCTGCGTAAACCGGACGCGCCCAAATGCTCTCGCAGTACCGTTGCGCACAGACATCAGTGTGCTTACTGTCATTTTTTTTCACGCAATTCAGCCAATCAGAATTAAGAACCGCAACCACAAGTCAATCTGAGCATATATGCTGCAGCAATAATACATGCACACACAAGTTCTCCATTTTATTAGTTTAGGTATTTGTAGAATGTGTAACTATACTTTGCTGCATTTTTTATTTTTTGGCTGGTGTATTTGGTTTCGGCCAGGACGTTCAGATTTGTCGTTACCACCAGCTTTTAGGAGTTGCTAAAATTATACGTGCAAACGCTGTGCGTTACAAACTGCGCATAGATTGTGCACTGGTACGCGGATGGTATTACAAACGCATTTGCGCTCACAATGTTAAGTATAGATCGCGCGACGTACAGTAAGCTCACGTAGGTTCGCAGGTTCACCCGTGGTAGACGATTATGTGCGTTTGTTGCGCTGACTATGTAATATGGCATTCGGCGTAAAGGGTTTTGCCCCTCGCGTTAAATGTGTTTTTGCACCGGTGGAAACGTTTGCACGAAGATTGTTGTTTAGGCCATTGAGTTCATGGCATAGTCAGATTTGTGCTGTTTTTTTCAGAGCTTTCAATTTACAGAATATCGGCACCAAATATCGGCTATCGGCCAGAAAAGCTGCCGATAATCTGTATCGGTATCGGCCATGAAAAAATGATATCGGTCTATACCTATAATATATACAGAACTCTGATTCAACTCTGGTATAAAGATTTAAAGAACTCTGGTATAACTCAGTGAGACACACTGATAGCTGGCAGCCAGTGATGAGACACAGATCTCCTCAATTCACAAATGTTTTTTTAGAAATTAGTGAGCCCCAAAATAATGCGTGGTACTGGATGTGTGACGAGACACAGATCACCTCAATTCACAAATGTTTTGTAGAAATTAGTGAGCCCCAAAATAATGCGTGGTACTGGCTGTGTGACAAGAGACAGATCACCTCAATTCACAAATGTTTTGTAGAAATTAGTGAGCCCCAAAATACTGTGTGGTACTGTTTGTATGACGAGACACAGATCACCTTAATTCACAAATGTTTTAAAGAAATTAGTGAGCCCCAAAAAAACTTGCTGGCTGTGTGACGAGACCCAGAAGATCACCTCAATTCACAAATGTTTTCAACAAAGTTGTAAACCCCAAAATAAATTGCTGGCACAGTGACAAGACACACATCACCTAAATTCCCTGATATTTGGTCGAAATGAGACCCCCCAGACCCCCCCAGTAGCGTGGCAGACCGGCAGTAACAACACACAACTATCTTCTTTGAAATCTCCTCTGAAATGCGTGCAGAAGCGCTGCGTGGAAACGTTATATAGTGTGCTGCGGGACTTAGCTCTGTGAGCCCATGATTGGGCAAAATTTGCCCATCAGGACACTGAGCGGTGATTGGCATAGTGTTGAACCAGTCTTGCACCAGACCTGTGGTCAGGTGCAAGGCTGTAGCCAATTACGAGCTTCAGGCCAGTGGGAAAATGCATTGTGGTCCATTGTGGTCGAACATGCGGCGAACACCCGGAAATGTTCGGTGTTCGCGATCTGCTCGAACAGGCTAAGTTCGGGTCGAACCCTGAACCGTCCGAACCCGAACAGCTCATCCCTATTGCTGACGAGGTTTGTGCTGCTTTGTTTGAAATTTCATATTTTCTGCAGGGCGCGGCATGTTCCAGGTCACCTTAACTCAGTAGCGGTTGCTTTAGGTACATTGCGGTTGGTGGCTGGGATGAGGAGAGCCTGCTCAGAGCATACCTCATTCGGTTGTTCGAAGCGGGGGTATCTCCTGGGGTGTTGCGGCAGTCGCTGGCCGCCTTGGTTTTTCTTTTTCAGATTTCTAATTATTGGAAGGTTTATGGGATTTTGGGGGGGATATTGTGCCTCAACTGATGAGGTTTTTGCTCATGAGGGCAGCTTTCTGTTTGGGGTTTTTGGAGCATTTCGAGTAGGTGAGTTGATTTGTAATTCTAAGAAGGTGGTGGTGGTTTGGGAGATGATGCGGTGTGGTTAGGAGTAGGGATGAGCCGAACACCCCCCGAGTTTGGTTTGCAATCGAACTCGAACTTTTCAAAAGTTCGAATTCGAACTCGAACACGAACTCAATACAAGTCAATGGGACTCAAAATTCGGTTTTTAGAGTGCTCTCCAAGATATGCTAGATATTTGCTAGATATTTGCCATAAAAAGGTGTATGGGGGTCCGGGTAGTGCCGTGCCCTAGGGGACCAGAAACAAGGACAAGAAGTTAGAAAAAAAGTTCTTAAAGGGACAGTGAGTTTTCCATGAAATAAGGGTTAAAAATAAAAACCCAAAATTCCTTCAAATATCGTGCCTAGGAGGTCCCCATAACCTGCCTGTGAAGTGGCGGATTTCTAGGATGTATAGAAACACTTGTAGCGCTGTGTTTCATTCCTTATTGTGGCAGTACCTATTTTTGGCCACCGGAGGGAGACAAGCGCAATGTGAGACACTGAATATTACATTGGGACTACATTTCCCGGCATGCTTTGAGAACGGACACAGGAAGTGGGTGGGACACAGAGACTGACATCCTGAGCCTCGTGGAGAGAGCTGGCAGAGCGCGCCAGGGAGTGAGAGAGACAAGCCACAGTACTGCAGAACGTAACAGTGACCAGGCCGGAGCGCAGGTGGGGCCGAACGGAGTTACAGATCGGGTTATTCAGCCTTACCAAAGGGAGACCCAGTGATCCACAAGATTGCCCAAGCTGCTATTAAGGAAGCCGAGGACCCCGAGTTAGGAGTACTGCAGGTCGATCGGACTGGGAGAGCAGGCGGTAAGCTGGACAAGTCGCGGCAGGAGCAGAAAGCCAGACAGCGGATCCAGAAGCCAAGAGAACCCCAGTCAATATCGAGCGGAGAGACGTCCTGGGTCAAGCGGAGCCTCAAGTATCTGGCGGATGGGTGAGAGGCCTACTAGGCCGTTGTAAATCCAAGAAAGCACTCTGCTGTTTGTTTCCAAAACCCACAGGGCCCCAACTTGACTAGTCGAAGATACCTCTTAAGCAATTCACTGGCCAGTTGAATAGTGTACCCGGGTACCATAACACACACACACACTTACATTCCGGGACATAACCTGTGCGGGACTCACTCCCCAATCACAAAGGGGTTAAAGACTTATTCTCCTTTTTCTTTTCCGCTGCGCGTTTCCCGAATTACGAAGCATCGTATTTGTTTTCTGCTGCGTGTTTCCCGAATTACGAAGCATCGTATTTCTTTTCTGCTGTGCATTTTCCGAATTACGAAGCATCGTATTTCTTTTCCGCTGCGCGTTTCCTGCATTACGAAGTACTGTAAATATATATACGAACAGCGTGTCATTCATTATATGCTTTTTATTCTAGTAAACTATATAATCTATAAAATCCACAACGGTGCTGGAGTATATTTATTCCCTAGTGCGGGGAGACTGACCCGAGGTTCAATTTCAGCGGCTCCTCCGGGAGTGAGCGCTACACACTTAAAAACAAAAAAATGACGTTTCATTAGACGGTAAATGCTTTTCCTTTAATCTATTCATAAACAACTGCTTGGGGCGGCAGCCTGTATGAAAAGGCATTTTAGGATGCGCAGAAAAAGTTTAGTGTTTTTTTGGCTAAATTATGGTGAAACTTATGCAGACTTTGGATGAAAGTAACAATAGGTGCTTTAAAATTGGGCTTTTAGCGTCGGCAACAGTGCTGTCACACCGTAACCCCTCTGAGGATATGAATCTGATACAGGCGTCAGTGGCAGTGCACCCAGATATTGTGCCTTTAGTGCCAGGCATGCAAGTACTATCATACAGTAACCCCTCTGTGGTATTGTGGAAGAATGCAGGGGTGGACCATGCGGTCCTATATTAAAAAGATATGAATCTGGTTAAGGCGTCAGTGTACCCAGATATTCTGCCTTTGGTGCCAGGCCTGCAAGTGCCATCATGCTGGCATGTGGGTACTTACTGCAGACTGCGTCGTTACGGCAGTGATTACACTGGATTTTATGCTGAGCTGGATGTGTGTGTTAGGAGTTGCTACTTCTGATTGTTGCGAAACTAAAGAGCTGATTGGGATGGGGGCAAACCACGACCCGGCTGAGAGTGCTGCGGCTTCCCATTTCTTCCTGTGGAATCAGGGATTTGGTTGAAAATGCATCTGGACTAGACTAAGATTGCTTGAAGGTACCAGGACGTGTGGGTGCATGCAGTTAGTTATCCGGGTAGGAACACACCTTGGGCTGGCTGATGGTGCTGAGAGTAGGTATGTTTAGGCCAGAGAGATGGGAATATACTTTGGATTGGCTGACGGTGCTAGGAGCTGTGGAGTCCTTGCATTGGCCACAATAATAGAGATAAGTGTTGGGCTGGCTTATGGCTTTGGGAGTTGCTATCTATAGGCCACAGAAATGGGGACATATGTTGGGCTGGCTGTACTGGGAGTTGTTATGTTTAAGTTAGAGATGGGGATAAACTTTGAGGTGTTTGATGGTGCTGGGAGTCATTATGTGCAGGCCACAGAGATGGAGATATACTTTGGGCTGGCTGACGGTGCTGGGAGTTGTTATATTAATGCCAGAGAGAGGGGGATACACATTGGGGAGGCTGATGGTGCTGGGAGTTGCTAATCCTTCCAGGAGGCTGCAGTGACAGTGATCCACCATGTGCTGGGCCCAGTGAGCTGTGCTAAGTATCTGCCCCGGGAGCAGCGCACGTTTCCCAAGCAGCAGCTGTTCCTGTTTTCCCCGGTGGCTTGTCCGGGTGTTACGAGGCTTAAAATAGACCAGAGGTTTTCTGAGGTCAGCGCGTGGAGGCCGGGGTAGGGGAACGCCGCCGCGCAGGATGTAAATCCTCTATAAATTGATCAATCTCTAGCATTCTAATTGATCACCGCCTGACTGTCGTCCCGTTACCTATACGTATATACCAATCGGTTTTTTTTCATTTTGTATTTAGTAGCAAGATCCCTACTTACCACGAGGGGTCATTATTGCTCCAATACCTTGTCTTCCGTCACAACGTACGTTTTTGTGTGCAGTCCACACAAAAAATGCGTTCGTCTGACGGACTCGCGTTAAACATTATTGTTGATTTCTGCACCCAAAGTGCCTTGCGCTCATTTTTGCGCGTCAGGTGTTACGAACTTTATTTTTTGACGGATGACTAAATGCGCGAGGATTCTTATACCACCGTTAATTTTCGTGCGATAACGCATTATGCTGTGCGCAAAAAAAAAGCGCAGTGCGAGCGAAATTGCGTGAACAATGTAATAGGGCCCATAGTTTTTTACTTTGTCCGTGGAGAATTCAGCGTACCCGTCCAGGGCCATTCCAGACAGCTGACATGGAAGATACCGAGTCCATTCCTCACGAGGAATATCATTGGCCAAACAGATCCTCTCTAAGCTCCCTAGAGAACTCTCAATGTCTGCATTGTCCTGGAATTTTGGGAACATATCTGCCCTTGCCCTAAGTCTGTTATCCACCATACTTCCAGCGGCAGCAGACCTAGGGCTGGACAAATGAAAAAAATAAAAATAAAAAAATATATAAAAACCCAGATGCCCACAAATTACCACATCCCGGCCATGAAAGATAAAATCAGTAAAGGAGTGTCCAGAGGGAGAGGGGCGAGTAAAAATAAAACATAACACCGCAATGGCGACAGAAAGTGTCTCGTCAAATGGCAGGGGGGGGGGGTGTCATCATGGAGGGAATCATTTCTCATAGAATAAACATGGGCATGGTAAGTAGGGTGAACAAGGTATAGCCAGAGGACATCAACTAGAAAAGAGGCACGACACAGTGGGACATCAGCCAGTGTCCAGGACAGTAAAGGGATTTGCGGCCCGCAGGAGAACAAATAGTGCACCCAGACCAGTCAGCTTCACGACGAGGGAGTAAAGCCCTCGCAGCACCAGGATCAGCCGCCAATCAACAAAGCCAGACAGCTCCTCTCCGCATAATAGGGCTGCAGAACATCCCGCCGAGGGACCGCTGAGACAGGACGACACAGCAGGCAGCAGAGAAGCGGGTCGCAACCAACCTCCGGCTACAGGAATCTCCAGGTGAGCGGCTTGCAGGGGGAACTCCATGACGTGTGCAGCCAAGTGAGGTCGCAAGTCGCACTGGACGTCGGCCTCAGGCCCGGTCACAGGCCCCGCAGTATCACAGGGCCGCGGCACCACCTCCAGCTCCGCAAGGCAATCAGACTCCTTCACAGCCAAATCTACGCCGTAGGCCCAGCCAGCTTCCCGCCAAGTGTCGCGCCAGAGCCTCCGCATCTCCTCCATGAGGTCCGCTAGCATCCCTTTAGTAAGAGGGGAATCAAGGTCATCATCAGACAGCTGCAGTGGGGAGGGAGGCAGCCCGGAGGTAGCACAGGTGCTGGAAGGTTAGCAGTCTCCATGTCACTCAAATTCACTACCAGATCAGGCCCACAACTCCGGAGCAGGCTGTAAAAATGGCCGCCTGCAGCTAGGCCGCAAAAAGCAACACGGTGTTCAAGCGTTGCAGTAAAGATCTGCAGAGCGGTGCCTCAGGTCTCAAACACCCCTCCAGGGTGGCAGGATCTCGGGGTACAAAAACAGCAGCTTTCCTTGAAAGTGGGACGTGAAAAATAATGCCTAAAAGGCCAGTTCATCAGAGAGCTCAGCAGAAACACGTCCACACTCAGCGAGAGTCAGCTCCGCCCCCCCAGGGCTGGACAAATGGTCCTGCCTGTCCAGCAAGCGAAAGTAACAGTCCACTCGCTCCTGGCATGTGGCTGTGGACCCCACAATGGCTTTGGCCCGTAACATCAGCAGATTCTCTGGACAATCTGTGTTCACAGATGAGCAGGGGGTATCTGCACAGTCCATATCTCTTTCCATGCCCTCCATCTCCAGGTCCTGGGCATGTTCCATATCATACTGGCATAGGATGTGTGCCAGCTCCTCCTTATTGGCATCTCTGTCATGCCGCAGTCCTCGTGCATCACACACATAGAGTAGATCAGCCTTTCCCAGGGTTGCGTAGCTGCTCATCTTCCACTTAGCTATCTACCACTAAGCAAACAAAACAAAACGGGGTATGGGGATGCAAGGTCTGTACCGTGCACTGTGCTTTCTGTGTGCTGAGGTTCTAGAACCACATCAGTGGGAGAGTAACTAGGTCCTCCCCCACTGAGGTTGTCTATCCCACCGCTGCCACCAGAAAAAGAGAACCCATCTGTGACGTAACGCTGGGCTTGTCCCCCACAAGGATCAGAGGTGCTATAGCTCGGCTGCCAGGAGGTGACCCCAGAGCACGGCTGGCTCGGCTGCCAGGAGGTATCCCCAGAGCACGGCTGCAGACGCTGCTGCCTTCCTGCCTAGGAAGCCACACTAGGTTCACCTTCCTCACCTGGGGTTACCACTCTACTCACTGAGAGTCACCCCCACCAGCTTCACCCTTATAAGTCCTGAAAGGGACAAGATACCCCCAGACCCAGACACAAATGGTTCCCAAAAATCCTGGATAGAACTGGTAATCCCAATCACATGAGTCACCAAACAGCCAACGCCAGAAAGCTATAAAATAGGGGTTTAATACATAAAAAGACACAAAAATGGATAAACGGTACAGACAGATACATAAAATAAAAGGGAAAATAAACACAACAGCTAAACTCATGGCCCTTACATGTAAAGTTCAGATTCCAGTGGACTTGGTATAGGAGGAGCGGAAATCAGAGTTCAGTTCGCATGCGCTTAGATGTTATTTCCTGTGGGTCCACACGCTGAAACTCGCCCACTTAGCAAAGAGTGGTCTCTTTTAACCCCTTACCTCCCCATCCATGAACGTCCCCCCCTTCAGGGACATCCAGCCCTGAGCAATGTGCTCCTGAATTACTCTGGTGCACATGAACTGTGCTGGCCAAACCATTTGGCTATCTTAGGTGTCCATGGTGATTCCGTGGGAAGCCCAGTTGCAGGATGGGACATGCATGTTAATTCACACCATTTGCTCTGTTCAGGTCTCTGAGTTTCAACAGGAAATATATGGGGCAGGGGGATTAAACAAACAGGACAAGATCTGTACATAGACACACTGAGGTGTATATACACAGGTGCATCTCAATAAATTAGAATATTGTGGAGAATTTCATTAATTCAACTCAATTTGTGAAACTTGTGTATTAAATATATTCAATGTGCACAGACTGAAGGTTTAATCAATTCAATGCACAGACTGAAGGAGTTTAATAAATTCAATGCGCACAGACTGAAGGAGTTTAATCAATTCAATGCGCACAGACTGAAGGAGTTTAATCAATTCAATGCGCACAGACTGAAGGAGTTTAATCAATTCAATGCGCACAGACTGAAGGAGTTTAATCAATTCAATGCACAGACTGAAGGTTTAATCAATTCAATGTGCACAGACTGAAGGAGTTTAATCAATTCAATGTGCACAGACTGAAGGAGTTTAATCCATTCAATGCGCACAGACTGAAGGTTTAATCAATTCAATACGCACAGACTGAAGGAGTTTAATCAATTCAATACGCACAGACTGAAGGAGTTTAATCCATTCAATGCGCACAGACTGAAGGTTTAATCAATTCAATACGCACAGACTGAAGGAGTTTAATCAATTCAATACGCACAGACTGAAGGAGTTTAATCCATTCAATGCGCACAGACTGAAGGAGTTTAATCCATTCAATGCGCACAGACTGAAGGAGTTTAATCCATTCAATGCGCACAGACTGAAGGTTTAATCAATTCAATGCACAGACTGAAGTAGTTTAAGTCTTTGGTTCTTTTAATTGTGATGAATTTTGTCACATTTAGCAAAAACCACCAATTCACCCTCTCAACCAATTAGAATATGTTGACACATGTCAATCAGCTAATCAACTCAAAACCCCTGCAAAGGTTTCCTGAGCCGTCAATATGCTCTCTGTTTGCTTCACTAGGCTACACAAACACAGGGGAGACGGCTGATCTTACAGTTGTCCAGAAGACAATCATTGACACCTTTTACAAGGAGGGTAAACCACAAACATTGCCAAAGAAGCGGCTGCTCAGAGTGCTGTATCCAACCATGTTAACAGAAAGTCGAGTGGAAGAAAAAGATGCACAACCAACCGAGAGAACCGCAGCCACAACCGAGAGAAATGCATCCTTGAGACTTTAAGCAAAATCCATTCAAGAATTTGGGTGAACTTCACAAGGAACGGACTGTGGCTGGGGTCAAGGCATCAAGAGTCACCACACACAGACGTGTCAAAGAATTTGGCTACACTTGTCATATTCCTCTTGTAAAGCCGCTCCTGAACCACAGACAACGTCAGAGGCGTCTTACCTGGGCTAAGAAGAAGAGCTGGACTGTTGCCCAGTGCTCCAAAGTCCTCTTGTCAGGTGAGGAGCAAGTTCTGTATTTCATTTGGAAACCAAGGACCCAGAGTCTGGAGAAAGGGTGGAGAAGCTCAAAGCCCAAGTTGCTTGAAGTCCATTGTTAGGTTTCCACAGTCTGTGATGATTTGGGGTGCAATGTCATCTGCTGGTGTTGGTCCACTGTGTTTTTTGAAAACCAAAGTCTCTTCACCAGTTTACCAAGAAAGTTTATAGCACTTAATGCTTCTTCTGCCGACCAACTTTTTAAAGATGCGGATTTTGTTTTCCAGCAGGATTTGGCACCTGCCCACACTGCCAAAAGCAGAGGTTGGTTAAATGACCATGGTGTTGGTGTGCTTGACTGGATGACAAACTCACCAGACCTGAACCCCATAGGGAATCTATTGTCAAGAGGAAAATCAGAAACAAGAGACCAAAAAAAAATGCAGATGAGCCGTAGCCACTGTCAACGAAACCTGGGCTTCCATAACACCTCAGCAGACCCACAGGCTGATCACATCCATGCCACTTCAGGCTAGGGTCAGACTAACGCATTTTTCGCGTTGTCCGTGAAAAGTGTGTTCTAACGAATGGACGTATTTTTTCCCGGAATACGTGATAGTGGTCATACGATGCGCATTTGCGTCCGTGATTTTGTACGGATCATCAATAAAACCCTTTTTGCATCTGGATGTGACGTTGGCCGGACGTGTGCAGCGTCTGATGTCTCCTAATCACGCACACACGCCGCTATGCAGCCGCAGCGCACTCTGTACGTCAGTAGTAGCGGTTCTACGTTCTCGAAAAGATGCGTTCGTTTGTCACTTGCGTTGCGCGGCCGCACTTTTGTGCGGCCGTTCTTCGTATGCTGCCCAGCATTGGATGTAATTTGCTGCTAGCACGGCCGTGATTTAGTGCGGCTAAACGCACGTTAATACTGCGTTAGCCTTACCTCCATGCCGTGCCACCTCCATGCCACGCCGAATTGAGGCAGGAATTAAAAGGAGACCCTACCAAGTATTGAGGACATTTACAGTAAATAAACAGACTTTCCAGAAGGCAACAATTCACTATTGATGTTTTTTTATTGGTCTTAGTGAATTGGTGTTTTTTGTGAAATGTGAGAAAAATCATCACAATTAAAAGAACCAAAGACTTACAGGGTTATTCAAAGAGATCCGGAAAGTCACTGCACGTTCAGGGACTTTTCGTTCCCCACACTTCGAGGCGATTTGGCGATCCTATTTCAGCGACCCTGCGGTGTAATCAGTAAGCACCGCAGGGCCACCGTAGTGCAGGGAAAAGCTGCCAAAAAACCCACAGAAGACTCACCACAAACCTGCCGAACACTCACCGAAACCCACAGAAAAAGACTGGATTAACCCCGCCGAACATGCTGGAGGAACACGAGCAGCCGGAAAAACCCGACACGCAGACGAACTAGGTTAAAAAACAAAAAACAAAAAAAAAACAGTACGCTCGATAGTTGAAGATTGAAACGCTGTTTGAAAAAAAAACTGCTGAACGAAAATGTCTGGAATTTACACATAAGATCCTATGAATGATAATAAAAAGTGCTGTTACAGAAACATTTAAAAAACTATTAAAAAAACGGAAAAGGTTTGCAAAGTAAATTCAAAAAAATGCCTAAAAGATCTTAAAAATATCTAAAAAAAAAAAAAAAAAAAAGAGACTTTTTACTGTAGAATTTTATAATAAACGGTTTATTAGATATTGAATTAAAACGGGAATATTTTTAACACTGAAGCCTATGGGATTCGCGTGAATAAACCTGCTGAACGAAACCACTATACAGCAGGGCATTTCGGCAACTTTTCACTTCTGGTTTTTGCTCTCTGAATAGCCGAAGCATTGCTTCTCTATGGGGATTCACTGCCCTCGAACAGGCACTGAACAGGCACCGTATGTGCAGGCAATTCGCCAGGATTTGGTGAACTGCCTGCTCTCTGAATAGTCAAAAGGCCAGGAAAGGTAACCATTCTCTGAAATTCAGCGTTCGGTTACATTTCGTAGACTTTTCACCTCTCCTTGAATAACCCCCTTAAACTCCTTCAGTCTGCGCGTATTGAATTGATTAAACTCCTTCAGTCTGTGCACATTGAATTGATTAAACTCCTTCAGTCTGTGCGCATTGAATTGATTAAACTCCTTCAGTCTGTGCGCATTGAATTGATTAAACTCCTTCAGTCTGTGCGTATTGAATTGATTAAACTCCTTCAGTCTGTGCGTATTGAATTGATTAAACTCCTTCAGTCTGTGCGCATTGAATGGATTAAATTCCTTCAGTCTGTGCGCATTGAATTGATTAAACTCCTTCAGTAGGTGCGCATTGAATTGATTAAACTCCTTCAGTCTGTGCGCATTGAATTCATTAAACTCCTTCAGTCTGTGCGCATTGAATTGATTAAACTCCTTCAGTCTGTGCGCATTGAATTCATTAAACTCCTTCAGTCTGTGCGCATTGAATTCATTAAACTCCTTCAGTCTGTGCGCATTGAATTCATTAAACTCCTTCAGTCTGTGCGCATTGAATTGATTAAACTCCTTCAGTCTGTGCGCATTGAATGGATTAAATTCCTTCAGTCTGTGACTTCAGTCTGTGCGCATTGAATTGATTAAACTCCTTCAGTCTGTGCGCATTGAATTGATTAAACTCCTTCAGTAGGTGCGCATTGAATTGATTAAACTCCTTCAGTCTGTGCGCATTGAATTGATTAAACTCCTTCAGTCTGTGCGCATTGAATTGATTAAACTCCTTCAGTAGGTGCGCATTGAATTAATTAAACTCCTTCAGTCTGTGCACATTGAATTCATTAAACTCCTTCAGTCTGTGCGCATTGAATTGATTAAACTCCTTCAGTCTGTGCGCATTGAATTGATTAAACTCCTTCAGTAGGTGCGCATTGAATTCATTAAACTCCTTCAGTCTGTGCGCATTGAATTGATTAAACTCCTTCAGTCTGTGCGCATTGAATTGATTAAACTCCTTCAGTCTGTGCGCATTGAATTGATTAAACTCCTTCAGTAGGTGCGTATTGAATTCATTAAACTCCTTCAGTCTGTGCGCATTGAATTCATTAAACTCCTTCAGTCTGTGCGCATTGAATTCATTGAACTCCTTCAGTCTGTGCGCATTGAATTGATTAAACTCCTTCAGTCTGTGCGCATTGAATTGATTTAATACACAAGTTTCACAATTTGAGTTGAATTAATGAAATAAATGAATTTTTCCACGATATTTTCCTTTATTCAGATGCACCTGTAAGTATACATATACAATACAGTATATTGGGGGGCTTCCAAGCCCGAATAGGAAGCTTTCCGTCACACTTGTGGTGTGAGCATGGAGCCCAGACTGACAGGGGATGAGGTCATGCCTAATTTACATATTACAATCCTCTCCACACTGGCTGCTCTAAGTAAATCCAAAAACTGAAAAAAATGGACCAGAAAGGGCAGGAGACACCTAAACCGCGCCAATCCAAAGCTAATAGCACCATTTTTTTTTAGAGGATTTGTTTCATTGGGTTTAATCGTTACTGTATATATATTATATATACACGCACAACAGAGCAAATTATTTCTTGCTGGACTCCTCTTCCGTCTCTTCTTTCTTGGCCTGAAGTCTCTCTTCGTGAATCTTTCTGGTCTCCTTTGTCTTGGATCTGCATGCTTCGGCCTGATCAGCTTCTTGTGAGCTCTGTCTGCCTTGAGTTTGTGGATGTGCCCCATCAGGTCAGGATACGCTTGTTCAGGGGTGTACCTTGGGGGGGGCGGCCTGCACCGGGTGACACCACCCCCTAGGGTGACACCCTAAAAAAATAAAAAAAAATTTTTACTTTTGCAAAGTATTTTACAAGGAAAGGATATATTGAGATTTCACATATTTTCAAGTATGTCCTAGGTAGGCAAGGCCCAGGCTGGCACTTTCCAGGGGGCGGCAAAAAAAACACCACTAAAGGGGTTACTCCCAGAGCACCGAAATGACGCCAACATTTTGGGGTTCTGTTGTTCCCTGCACTTCGGGGAATCAAATTTCCCCACCCTGCCGTGAATTCACCATTCATCGCAGGGTCCCCAAAGTGCATGGAGTCGGCCTACTTAACGAATATGTCTGGAATTTACATATAAGATCCTGTGATTGATAGTAAAAAGGTCTTACAGAAAAAAGAAAAAACACCTACAATGGATATGTTGTGAGTTTGCAAAATCACTTAGAATCTACACTCGCCCCTTATTGCACAGCACAGAGGACGCATGATCCACCATCGGCAGATTCATAATATATCATTATTATATGTATACGTCATGTCCTGCCAGAATGCGATAACTAAACATATTTTTGAAAACATTAAAAAAAGTGCGTGTGTGTTTTGTTTTTTTTGCATTTTAAAGTTGGGGGGGTGCCAAATATAGGATCCGCCCCGGGTGCCAAATGTTCTAGATACGCCCCTGCGCTTGTTCTTAAACACATTACCCTTCACTTTCAAGTACAGGCTGTGATACATGTGCCTGTCAATCGTCTTAGGCTGGGGTCAGACGAACGCAGTGCGAACGTGCGTTTAGCCGCACTTTATTACGGCCGTGGTAGCAGCAAATGATGTCCAACGCAGGCCCACACACGAAGTATGGCCGCACGAAAGTTCGGCCGCGCAATGCAAGCGGCAAACAAATGCATTTTTGCAAGAACGTCGAACCGCTAGTACTGACGTACAGAGTGCGCTGCGTCCACATAGCTGCGTGTGTGTGTGATTAGGAGACATCAGACGCTGCTCATGACCGGCCACATAACGTCCAGACACCCAAAGTTTCCTGGTTTGGATCCATAAAAAAATCACAGACGTAATTGCACATCATATGACCGTTATTGTGTCTTCCGTGAAAAAATGCGTTCGGACACATCAACGCACTTTTTGATGGTAGACATGAAAAATGCATTTGTCTGACCCTAGCCTTAGATTCACGGTAACGACGGAGCAGGTGGCGCAAGATTCTCATCATCCTCATCCAGGGAAGCTTCTCAGGCACACGGGCATTGTCAGTAGCCTTTCTCTTACCGATGCCCATGTGTCGTCCCTTTCTACATGCAAGGGTGTTCTTGCGGCAACGAGCACGAGAGTGGACAGTCACCGGCTTGCGGATGATCAGACTATCTTTAACCAGTAAACACCCCAGCCTCTTGTTACTGTCCATTATATCACATCGTATAATGATTTAATAAAGTTTTGTAACAGCATCTGTATAAGACAAGGAGGATCAATGCTTCAGCTCATGTACCCATAGCGCCACCTATTGTATTAACTATGCAGATCACATGGGCGAATCCCATCAATGTGAAAATATTCCCATTTTATTAAATATGTTAAACCACTTTTAATCCGGAGCAAAAAGTCTCTTTATATTTTTAGGATTTTTTTTATTTTTTTGGCATTTTTCTGAATTTTTTCGACTACAATCTTTTTTACAATTTTTCTTTTTTTAATAGTGTTTTTTTTCTGTAACAGCCCTTTTTATTATCATTCATTGCATCTTATATGTAAATTCCAGACATCTTCGTCCAGTAGTTTTTTCTATTTTAAATTCAAATTTTAAAAGTTTTTACGCCTTGTTTTTGTTTTTTTACCCCGTTTGTCGACTTTGTCCAGCGGCTGGTTGGCGCTGTGTTCGTTGGATCATCTGCTTCTTTCGGACATGTTTAGGCCTTTTCGGCATCTTATCGGATTGGGTCCAATGTTTTCCGGCAGGTTTGCAGTGGCTTATCAGATCAGATCCAATGTTGTCCAGCGGGTTTGAGGCAGCGTATTAGATCGGATCCAAGGTATTCTGGCAGGTTTGCTGTAGCTTATTGAATCGGTGTGAAGGAACCGTTCCCTTCCGTCTGTCCTGGCTCTCCAGACACCACATCGTTGCGGTCAGCCTGGCTACTGGGAGCGCTGTCCTCAGCGCCTCGAGCGGCTTGACCTGCCTGCTTCTGTTCCACTGACCTGGAGCCGTTAGGAATCTCCAGAAAGCCGCTCTCTGCCTTCTGAGGGTGAGTGTGGAGTGTAGCGTAGTTTGTAATAAAGACACCAGGCGCGGCTGTATGCTTTAAAACAGGATCCTCTCTCTCTGAGCTCTGAGAGTTCTCTGACTTTTTAATGAACAAAACGCCACCATTTATGCTGACGTCCAACAGTCATAATTTGCATACCCATACTAATTACTAGTCATAATTTGCATACCCATACTAATTACATTATGTCAGTTATTTACAATAAACATTCTTTGCATTCTTTAGCCTTCAACTCACACAACATTTGTATATCCATTGTTCTAACACATCAGATTAAACACACACTATCAGAGATCTCTTGAATTAAACATGCAGCTAGATAATGGAAAAAGCCCTGGTGCATAAATTACACAGCAGTAAAGCTTGTTTACTGTATACACAAAAACACATTTACCTACAGGAATATAAGTATTTTTAAAACCAAAGCTATGCCATTTTACACTAAACTAAATTAAACTAAAACCAAATGATCTAAAATATATTTAAAAACACACGATATAAATGAACATAAAGTCTCTTGGGGTTTGAAGCATGGAGCGTTACATCAGCTCCATGACATATGTCCCCCCTTCCTGAACGGCAGGGCAAGCTTAGATCCCAAACGGATCTCTTGCCACTGACGAGACTTCTCACCTTGTCCTTTTTTTTCTGCGCCATCCTCAAAGTTCCAGGGTGCTGGTGCACAAGCATCACCAGTGGGGTCTGACGGTCGCCACAGGGTATGCCTGGGTGTGGGTCCATAGTCTGTCGGGAGGAGGCGAGCCCCTGGGTTTCTCCACTTGTCCTTGTGGGCTGGCCCGCTGTCCGAGGGGTGCCCTATACTCGGAGGCCCGGCGTGTCGCTGGTGTAATCCTTTGTTGGTGTCCCCTCCTGGGGAAGTGTCTCGCTGTTGGGGAGAGGTACCGCCTGTACCTTCTCCCAGGGTATCAATAACCCGGGGGGAACGTGTCCCAACTGCATGTGCCCCTGGTGCTCTGGCCAGCCGTTGAGGGGAATAGGTGAGGCAAGAGGCCTCCAGCCTAAAGGGTTGGGAGGCTCGGCAGAGGTTGGAAATGCTCTGCCCCATAGCCAGCGTTTCTGCTGGGGGGGTGGATGCTGGGGAAGTGCCTCCTTGTGGGAGAATGGTGTCCTCCATTCTCAGGGGAGCCATTGGTCGGGAGGGTAGCACCCTCTGGAAAAACTTGCCTGGATCCTCTGGGCACAAGTTGGGTGGTGGGCAGAGGTTGGAATTGCTCTGCCCTGTAGCCAGCGCTTTTGCTGGGGGGTGGATGCTGGGGAAGTGCCTCCTTGTGGGAGAATGGCGCCCTCCATTCTCAGGGGAGCCATTGGTCCGGAGGATAGCACCTTCTTGAAAAACTTGCCTGGATCCTCTGGGCACAAGTTGGGTGGTGGGCAGAGGCCAGCGGCACTCTGCCCCGTTGCCAGCTCTTCTGCTGGGGGGATGGGTGTAATATATGGGAAACAGTTTACCTCCAGTCGGGGTAGGGTCGTCGGCTGCGGGGCCGGCAGCCCCTGGGAGTCCTCACCGAAATTTTCTGTGCGGACCGAAAAAGGTGGGCAGAGGCCAGCGGTTGCCAGCGCTTCCGCTGGAGGGGTAGATGCTGGGGACATGTCTCCGGGCGGGAGAATGGTGTCCTCCATTCTCGGTGGGGTCATTCGTTGCTGGGCCGGCAGCCTGTGGAGATCCTTGCTCGGGTCGTCTTGGTGCAACTTGGGGAGTGGGCAGAGGCCAGCGGCACTCTGCCCTGTCGCCAGCGCTTTAGCTGGGGGGATAGACCCTGACAAAGTGTCTTCTGGCAGGAGGATGGCATCCTCCATCTCCGGTGGGGTCATGGGCTGTGGGAAAACCAGCCCGGGGGGATCCTCTCCTGGGTCCGATGTGACCATTATGAAAGGTGGGCAGAGGGCATCGGCGCTCTGCCCCGTCGCCAGCACTTCAGCTGGGGGGATAGACACTGACACAGTGTCGTCTTGCGGGAGGATGGCGTCCTCCATCTCCGGTGGGGTCATGGGCGGTGGGAAAACCAGCCCGGGGGGATCCTCTCCTGGATCCGATGTGACCATTATGAAAGGTGGACAGAGGGCATTGGTGCTCTGCCCCATCGCCAGAACTTCAGCTGGGGGGATAGACACTGACACAGTGTCGTCTTGCGGGAGAATGGTGTCCTCCATCTCCGGGTCTGGGCAGAGGCCAGTGGCACTCCGCCCTGTTGCCAGCGCTTCCTCTTCTGCTGCGGTCATGAGGGGGAACCAAGGGAGCGCCTTGGGCTCCAATTCGTCTGTGTCACTTTGACTGCCTGCTTCTTCCGCCAGACAGTCCCAGGTAATGGGGCTCAGGCCTAGCTGTGAAGCGTCGTCGAACAGCCTTTTGTAGGCCTTTTCGAGCTCCCATTCCTGCTCAACCAGGAACTCCAGTTCCTCTGCATCACGGTCATCGTCAAGGTCTTCCAGTTCCTCATACCGGAGGTACAGGAGTTGTTACCGCCGCCACTCTGTGTCGTCCCCAAAACCGGGGTCTTTGCCCATCCTTGTATACAGCAGCCCTGTGCCGCCGTAGTAGAAGCCTTTTGTTGGGCCGCTGTCTGCTGTGCTGGGCATTAGTTGGGACGTAAACCACTGGTGGGCTCTGTAGCTGGTGTCCAGTATAATTTCGCTCTGGACCAGTTCGCCTAGCTCCGTCAGCCATTCCTCTTGGGGCTGTTCTCCCAAAAAGGGCACCCGTAAGTACCACTGGTGCTCGTACCTCTCCGTATAAGTGGGAAGGACTTCTTCAAGGCAGTCCTCCTCCTGTTGGATGGCCTCGCTCCACATCTCCTGGCGGACAAAATCTTTCCACCAGTGCTCGTCCTGCCAGTTACCAGGTTCATCCGCCTGGGCCTGGGCCATCGCCCTCCTTACTCTTCGCTGGAACCAGTCTCTTATGGACGGGGGTCCCGTGTCCTCTCTTCGCTGGTCCATTTCTCGCAGTTCTTTGACCAAGGCCTTTTTGTTCTTTGAGCCCGGGGTGCCTCCTCGGCTCTCCAGGATGCCCCGCAGGGTGTCTTTTTTGTAGTTGGCGTACCCTGCCATTCTGCGTTTCTTCTGGGGTTGGAGAGCTTATCCCACCGCTTGCCACCAGTGTGAAGGAACCGTTCCCTTCCGTCTGTCCTGGCTCTCCAGACACCCCTTCGTTGCGGTAAGCCCGGCTACTGGGAGCGCTGTCCTCAGCGCCTCGAGCGGCTTGACCTGCCTGCTTCTGTTCCTCTGACCTGGAGCCATTAGGAATCTCCAGAAGGCCGCTCTCTGCCTTCTGAGGGTGAGTGTGGAGTGTAGCGTAGTTTGTAATAAAGACACCAGGCGCGGCTGTATGCTTTAAAACAGGATCCTCTCTCTCTGAGCTCTGAGAGTTCTCTGACTTTTTAATGAACAAAACGCCACCATTTATGCTGACGTCCAACAGTCATAATTTGCATACCCATACTAATTACTAGTCATAATTTGCATACCCATACTAATTACATTATGTCAGTTATTTACAATAAACATTCTTTGCATTATCTAGCCTTCAACTCACACAACATTTGTATATCCATTGTTCTAACACATCAGATTAAACACACACTATCAGAGATCCCTTGAATTAAACATGCAGCTAGATAATGGGAAAAGCCCTGGTGCATAAATTACACAGCAGTAAAGCTTGTTTACACAAAAACACATTTACCTACAGGAATATAAGTATTTTTAAAACCAAAGCTATGCCATTTTACACTAAACTAAATTAAACTAAAACCAAACGATGTAAAATATATTTAAAAACACACAATATAAATGAACATAAAGTCTCTTGGGGTTTGAAGCATGGAGCGTTACATCAGCTCCATGACAATCGGATCCGATGTTTTCTGGCTGGTTTGCGGCGGCTTAGCGGATCCAATGTTGTCCAGCGGGTTTGCAGTGGTTTATCGGATCAGATCCAAGGTTGTCCATCAGGTTTGCGGTGGCTTATCGAATCGGATCCGATGTTTTCCAGCAGGTTTGCGGTGGCTTATCGGATCAGATCCAATGTTGTCCAGCGGGTTTGTGGCAGCCTAATGGATCGGATCCTATGTTTTCTGGCAAGTTTGCGGCAGTTTATTGGATCAGATCCGATGTTTTCTGGCTGGTTTTCGGTGGCTTAGCGGTTCGGATATAATGTTTTCCAAGTGGGTTTGTGGCGGCTTATTGGATCGGATCCGATGGTTTCTGGCGGGTTTGCGGCGGCTTATCGGATTGGATCTGATGGTTTCCGACTGGTTTGCAGCGGGTTTTTTTATTTTTATTTATTTATAGAATTATATAAGGAATCTCATGTACTCAAACAAAATACAGCCACACAGGGCCAGTAAAGCAAGTATCAAAAAACGTATCAATACGACATGTTGTGAGGGAGGGATGTATGACTACATCATTAAGGCAGAAGGACCCTAGACGTGAACGGCACGAGGGGGGGAGGGGTTCCAATCATCTACAGTCCTAATCATCCTGAAGGGACAGGAGAAGGAGAGAAAAAATAAAATAAAAAAATAATAGTAATAATAATTACGAAAAGCGGAAAACTGGTCAGACAACAGAGCAAACACACTGACAGGGTCCCTGGTGTGTGGGGATTAGGGTCCATATATACCCGGATGAGCCCGAGATTGAGGAGTGAGAAAGTTGCGATGGAATTCAGCCCAGCTGAGTCTCAGAAGTGCCCGGTGAAATGCCCGCCACAGCCAGATCAGTCCAAACGGTTTCAGAGTCAGTAACTGTGTAGGGTATATTAGCATGGGCCACTACCAAAGAGCCGGCCAGGCCCCATTGGTAGCGGACCCCCTTACTACAGAGGACCGATGTCACGTCCCGAAACCATCGACGTGCCAACAGAGTCAGAAATGGGAGGTCGTGGTACAAAGCTAACGTATCACTTTCAGACTGCACTGGGTCTCGTGCGCCGGGGGCAGACATAATCTTCAATTTCATGGCGACGTCACGGAAAACCACCATGACATCTCTAGGCTTCCCTCTGGGTGACGTTGCAGCCTTCCGGACCCGAAACACCATTCAAATAATCTCCTGCGTGTCAGGGGGCAATCCAGCCACCTGGAGTGCGAGTCAGGTCACATATGGGAGTAGCTCCTCTGTTGAGACCGAGTCTGGGATGCCTCTGATCCGTATATTTCGGTGACGATGTTGAGACTCCAGCGTTTCCACTGAGCGTGTCAGTATCTTTACCTGAGAGCGGAGGTTAGTCAGCTGGTCAGAGAGAGGAGTCTGTACTCTCATGACCCCGTCTGCTTTCACCTGTACCTCCGACACCTGGGCACGGATCACCTCCGCCCGAACCACCGCCACCTCCGGTCTCCACATTTCCCGAATTTCATCCAGGATCCTGTGTAGATCGCCCTTCATGGAGGGGAGATCATCGTCTCCCTCCACAATCTGGATAACCTCGCCAACTCCAGTAGCCTTCACCGGAGTTCCTGTCCTCTGGGGAGGAGCCGTCACGCACGAGGTCTCGCTACAGGCAGTGGAGGGCAGCTGATCCTCTGCTAGATCTCCATTCGAGAGATCCTGCGCTGCCGTCAAAGATGCCGCCAGTGCGGCGCTCCATTTTTTCTGCCCCTGCTTTTTTGCTGCTGCTGTCGTGGGCTGTAATCCCACTGGCTGTGATGGCGGGGAAAGCCAGGACATGCCAGCATCAGCTCCCAGAGGCCAGGAAGAATCATCATCATCCATCGACCCGTAGCACGAAGGAAAAACGGGTGAGGCTGCCGCTCCTCGGGAGGCAGTCCCGCGGGCTATCGAGTCCCGTATGTCTCGTTGTCAGGGGGCCACTTTTCTGGCTAGAACTTGGGGGCTGTTTCTTATCCATGTAGGCAATAGAATGTCAAAAGCTGGGGCAGCGTCGTCAAATCACTCGAGGGCTTCTGGTATGTTCAGGTAGAGTAGGCCCGAAGCATAGGCCCAAACCCCTCGAGACCCGAGAATCCAACACCGGACACACAGATGTGCACGAAGCAAGCTCTCCAGGTCCTGCTGGGAGGTCCAGAGTCAGTGAGGAACAGGCTTTTGGCAAAATGAGCATCTAAAATCCGAAAAAAGATCGGAACCATGCGGGAGCTCTGCAATTCGTGTCCGCTCGCTCTTGCAGCGGTTTAACTGATCGGATCCAATGTTTTCCGGATGGTTTGCGGCGGCATATCGGATCAGATCCGATGTTTTCCCGGCTGGAATGCGGCGACTTATCGGATTGGTCTGATGGATTCCGCTGGGTTTGTGGCAGCTTATCGAATCGGATAATTTCAGCAGTTTTGCGGCTGTCGATTTTTCAATTCGGCAGTCTTTCGGTGGATTTGGGTTTCACCCACTGATTAAGCTTTTTACAGCAAAACTCGTTTGCGGTTTTACTTTTTGTTTGATTGTTTTACTTGAATAAAATAGTTTTAATTACCGCCAGCGGCTGCCAGTCCTGTTTCTAGTGGAAAATCTCCACGACTACCAGTTCCTGAGCATCACCCAGGGAAAGAGGGAAGTCCGGTGTCCCTTTCATGCACCGGCTGCCCCGGGTTTGGTGCTTTTTGATTGAAAAGGCACCTAAAAATGTGAGTAGATCGCTTTTATTTATTCAGCATTTTACCTTTTACCAACAGTCTGCAGATTGTTCATATGTTTGTTTATACCCAGGGCCGCCATCAGGGCATTACGCCCCATACAGCAGTAAGGGGGCCGGGGTCCCCGCCGGGCCGCCGGGGTCCCCGCTGGGGCCGCCGGGGCCCCCGCCGGGCCCCTTACTGCTGTGACTGCAGTCTGCTATGATGGTGGCCGCTGCCCGCTGCCTTAATTTCTTTGGCCGGGCCGCGGGCGGGCCAAGCAGCGTGCGTCTACTTCCAAGGCACGCTGCTTTGGCACCGCCCCCAGTCACGTGTGTGACGGCGCACACGTGACGAACGTCGTCAAAAGAACTCTGACACCGCGTGGTGAAGAAGCAAGAAGAAAGAAGCAAGAAGAAGCGGAGAAGCAAGAAGAAAGAAGCAAGAAGCAGAGAAGCAAGAAGCGGAGAAGCAAGAAGAAAGAAGAAAGAAGAAAGAAGCGGAGAAGCAAGAAGAAGGAAGCAAGAAGAAAGAAGCGGAGAAGAAAGGAGAAGAACCAGTCCAGGACAGAAGACTGTAGCAGGTGAGTAGGACGGGGTCAAGACCGGGCCCATCCCCAGGCACCCAGGCCCATCCCGGGGACCGCACCAAGGCCCAGCCCAGGCCCATCACCAGGGCCCGTGGACCAGACTGGGCCCAGGCCCATCCCCGGGGTCCAGACCGGGCCAGGGCCCGGGGACCAGCCCAGGGCCTGGTGACCAGCCCAGGCCCATCACCAGGGACGAGCCCATGCCCATCACCAGTTGCCCGGGGACCAGCCCAGGCCCAACACCAAGGACCAGACCGGGCCCAGGCCCATCCCCAAGGACCAGACCGGGCCCAGGCCCAGGGACCAGACCGGGCCCAGGCCCATCCCCAGGGACCAGACCGGGCCCAGGCCCATCCCCAGGGGCCATACCGGGCCCAGGCCCATCCCCAGGGCCCAGGCCCATCCCCAGGGACCAGCCCAGGCCCAGGCCCATCCCCAGGGACCAGACCGGGCCCAGGCCCAGGGACCAGACCGGGCCCAGGCCCATCCCCAGGGCCCAGGCCCATCCCCAGGGACCAGACCGGGCCCAGGCCCATCCCCAGGGACCAGACCAGGCCCAGGCCCATCCCCAGGGACCAGACCAGGCCCAGGCCCATCCTCAGGGACCAGACCGGGCCCAGGCCCATCCCCAGGGACCAGACCGGGCCCAGGCCCATCCCCAGGGACCAGACCGGGCCCAGGCCCAGGCCCATCCCCAGGGCCCAGGCCCATCCCCAGGGACCAGACCGGGCCCAGGCCCAGGCCCATCCCCAGGGACCAGACCGGGCCCAGGCCCAGGCCCATCCCCAGGGACCAGACCGGGCCCAGGCCCAGGGACCAGACCGGGCCCAGGCCCAGGGACCAGACCGGGCCCAGGCCCAGGGACCAGACCGGGCCCAGGCCCATCCCCAGGGACCAGGCCCATCCCCAGGGACCAGACCGGGCCCAGGCCCAGGCCCATCCCCAGGGACCAGACCAGGCCCAGGCCCATCCTCAGGGACCAGACCGGGCCCAGGCCCATCCCCAGGGACCAGACCGGGCCCAGGCCCAGGGACCAGACCGGGCCCAGGCCCAGGCCCATCCCCAGGGACCAGACTGGGCCCAGGCCCATCCCCAGGGACCAGACCAGGCCCAGGCCCATCCCCAGGTACCAGACCGGGCCCAGGCCCATCCCCAGGGACCACACCGGGCCCAGGCCCATCCCCAGGGACAGCACCAGGCCCAGGCCCATCCCCAGGGCCCAGACCCCAAGGCCCAGTCCCCAGACCCCAGGGCCCAGACCACAAGGCCCAGACCCCAGGGCCCAGTCCCCAAGGCCCAGACCCCAGGGCCCAATCCCCAAGGCCCAGACCCCAGGGCCCAGTCCCCAAGGCCCAGACCCCAGGGCCCAGTCCCCAAGGCCCAGACCCCAGTCCCAAGGTGCAGACCCTAGGGCCCAAGGCCCAGTCCCCAAGGCCCAGACCCCAGGGCCCAGTCCCCAAGGCCCAGTCCCCAAGGCCCAGACCCCAGGGCCCAAGGCCCAGACCCCAGGGCCCAGTCCCCAGGGCCCAGTCCCCAAGGCCCAGACCCCAGTCCCAAGGTGCAGACCCTAGGGCCCAAGGCCCAGTCCCCAAGGCCCAGACCCTAGGGCCCAGTCCCCAAGGCCCAGACCCTATGGCCCAGACCCAGGGACCAGACCCAAGGCCCAGACCCAAGGCCCAGACCCAGACCCTAGGGCCCAGACCCCAAGGCCCAGTCCCCAAGGCACAGTCCCCCAGACCCCAAGGCCCAGTCCCCAAGGCCCAGACCCTAGGGCCCAGACCCCAAGGCCCAGTCCCCAAGGCCCAGTCCCCAAGGCCCAGTCCCCAGGGCCCAGACCCCAGGCCAGACTCAGGGCCTAGACCCCAGGCCAGACCCCAGGGGCCAGACCCGAAGGCCCAGCCCAGACCACAAGGCCCAGAGCACAGACCCCAAGGCCCAAACCAGACCCAGGGACCAGGCCCAGACCCAAAGGCCATCATATACATCCCATTACTGTGAGATTTATTGCTGTGGATTCTGTGATACGTTCATACACACTACACATTACTGGGAGTTTTATTGCTGTGGTGCTATTTTATGTCCTTTTTTTTTTGAAGGGGGAGAAAAGCTGTTAGAGGTTGATGGAGTGCCGGGGGGGGCCCCATCGTGAGGTTTAGTAGGGGGCCCCATCATTTCTGATGGCTGCCCTGTTTATACCCCATAAGAAAGAGACCACGTTTAACCTGACCATATACTGGAAAAGCAGAGGACCTACATCGAAAGTACGAGCGCTACTTTCAAGCACGACCTTGGATCTTTTCTCTGAACTTTGGGGATTCATCACTCACTTTGGATAAAAGTGGCCGTCCTGTAAGTTAACCATTTAATCAATAGGGAACTTACTTCCCAGTCGTGTCATATCGTTTGGAACGCGAGACTTTACTTCTAGGCCAGGTACTTTGCAGATTTGCACATTTTTCAGGATAAAGTTTCTTCCAATCCTGCAGCAGTTTGTTCTATGCTCTCTGCATATTGACTGCTTTGCACGTGAACCTCAATGCTTTCGTATTTTGCATCGTTTACACAATCCTCCCACAATGGTACAGTCTGGAGAAAATGTGGTGAAGAATAGCACTTTCTCCAAATGAAAGTTTGATACATACCGATTGAAGAAGCAACTTTATTGCGAAACGCGTCTTGGCTGATGGTATTTTATTTGCATTTTAAATAAATTACTTTTAACCTTTTATACCCTGGTCATGGGTGACCTTCTGTACAGAGGAACATCACAGATGCCTGAGAGGGGATCGGTACTCCTTAGAATTCTGCTGGCCGCTGTCACATCTGGTGTCACATCTGGTGTCTGATTTGTGACACCACAAATTTAATTCTTTTTTAAAATGTTACATACTGTTTAAATTGGTGGCACTATGTATTTTCTGAGGCATGAAAACAACTGAAACGTGCAAGGAGGATTATGAAACTTTCAGGACATACTTGAAAACGAGAGAAATCTCAATGTATCCTTCCTGGTAAAATACTTTCACAAAAAAAAAAAGTACTGTTCTTAATCACATTTTCCCCAGAAAGATTGCACATACATTTTGCTCTATTTCTACAACTTAACTGTCCTGATTGGGACCACTGGGTGGCGCCAGAGATCACACACATTTAGGATACATTGGTTCGTGCTGCCATTTCTGACCTTGTTGCTACTAATTTCATATTGGGCGCACATTCTTAATTTGCACTATTTTGGATATGACTCCTTTCTACACATAAATCCTGCAATATTGTTGAAGCAAAACATTCTGCATGTACACTTTACTTTACTGCTGATTCCCAAAAGCCTAAGCTGAGACCACTAGGTGGTGCCAGAGATACACTCACATCTCCGTTTATTTATTTATTTATTTATTTATTTATAAAGGATTTTACCAGGAAGGATACATTGAAATTTCTCTCGTTTTCAAGTATGTCCTGGGTTCAAGAACATTGAAGTGTTACAGAAATACAAAATGGTAAAATGCAAGATATTAACACAAAACCAAATACACAGATTAACAGAAAAATAAATATGTAGGAAATAAAGTCATTATGTTACATGTTTACAGGTGTATTTCGTATTGAGGTATGTTAATAGGGAGCTCTTAAGGGACTTTAGACTGGGGAAGATTTGATGGTGTCTGGGAGGTTATTCCATATTTGCGGTGCTCTGTAGGAAAATGAGGACCGAGCCACTTTCTTTTTGTATTGTGGTATTGCAAGTAAGGTGCTGGTCCTGGATCTGAGGTTATAGGATGAGGGTACTGCTGGGGGAAGCAGCATATTCAGGTAGGGTGGTAGCTTCCCAGAAAAGCTCTTAAACACCAGGCTGGAAAGGTGAAGGGTGAGTCTAGATTCCAACGATGGCCAGTTTAGTTCTTTTAACATGTCACAATGGTGGGTCATGTAGTTACATTGTAGCACAAAGCGGCAGAATGAGTTATACAATGTAGTAAGTTTCTGGAGGTGTGTTTGAGGGGCGGCTGCATACACTACATCTCCGTATTCAATGGCTGGCATAAGCATTTGTTGTACAATCTGCTTTCTTACCACGGGGCTCAGGCAGGATTTGTTTCTGTACTGGGCACCTAGTTTGGGGTAGAGTTTAGATGAGTTTTTCGATGTGGGGGCCAAAAGATAGATTTGGGTCTAACCTCATACCTAGATATTTGAGAGAAGTGACTGTGGTCAGCGTGTCATTTGATTTTGTCCTGACACGTAGATGGGGTGTTTGCAATTTGTGTAGTTTAGGTGCGGTTCCAAAGAGCATTGTAACAGTTTTGTCAGTATTTAGAAAAAGTTTGTTGTGTTTGATCCACTTTTCTACCCCTGTGAATTGTTCTTGCAGCATGGCCTCCAGCTGTGGGAGATTTGGTTTGCTGGTATAGATTACATTGTCGTCTGCGTACATGTGTACAGTTGAGGCTTTGCAGACATTGGGCAGATCGTTTATGAATATTGTGAATAGCAGGGGGCCGAGTATTGAGCCTTGGGGTACACCGCACGTGACTGGGAGGGGAAGGGAAGTGCTGTCAGAAATGGACACAAATTGTGACCTATCAGACACATATGATTGGAACCAGGTTAACGTGCTATCACCAATACCAGAGTTTTTAAGTTTTTGTAATAGGATGCCATGGTCTACTGAGTCACAAGCCTTGGCAAAATCAAGGAAGATGGCTCCAGTTAGGTTTCCTTGTTCCATGCCCGCTTGGATATCATTACAAACTTTTAAAAGGGCAGTTGTAGTTGAATGATTTGGATGAAAGCCTGATTGATCTGGGGTTAAATAGTTCTGATACTTATAATAATCACGTAATTGAGTGTAGACACATTTTTCCAGAATTTTTGACATTGCAGGGAGCAGTGATATCGGGCGGTAGTTGGATACCAAAGTATTGTCTCCACTTTTATGGATAGGTACCACCCTTGCAGTCTTCCAGAGTTTGGGTATGTATCCAGTCACCAGTGATTCATTGATTAGGGTTGCAACAAGTTTTGCAATTGCTAGCGCACTGATTTTCAGCAGCATTGCTGGGATTTGATCAGGTCCAGACTGGTATTTCATTTTTTGGTTACGGATAAGTTTAGTGATGGCACTGACAGGCACTGGTCTAAAACTGAATTTCTCTGTGTTACAGGGTCTTTGCACTGTTGGTGGGGCCTGACCTGTGTGCGGCCTTTCTGATTGCGTGTCATTTCCTAGCTTAGCAATCAGGGTGGTGGCGCATCCAACAAAATAATTATTAAAAGCATTTGCTACATCTAGGGGGTGCTGTACAGTTTGGTTGTTTACTTTGACAGCAGCCGGTTGGGAGTGGACGGGGGGTGCTTGTATGTTACTTATGATTTTCAAAAAACTTCTGGGGTTTGATATGTTATTGTTTAAATTTTCATTGAAGTATTGGGCTTTAGCCATTTTGATTGTTTTGTGCATGCATTCCGGCATTTTCGGTATTCACAGTGAGCGTTCATGGATCCAGTACTCTTGAAATTTGACCACAGGGAGTCTCTAAACTGGTACATATGCGTGAGGTTAGCTGTAACCCAGGGGAGGTGGGCCCCTTTTACTCGCACTTTGCGCAGTGGGGTATGGGTATTCCAGACTTTCAGGAGCTCGGCTTGAAAGTATTCAATTGCACAGTCCAGGTCAGGGATTAGGTTTAGTCTGTACCATGGGAGCTGTTTGAGATCATTTAGGAAGAATTCAAGATTACATTTCTTGAAAGACCTGGTGATTATTACCTTTGGTGGACATTTTGTGGCCCTTATTTTGCGCACACAGTACACTAGGCTGTGATCACTGAAACTGTTAGCGAGAACGCCTGCCTCCTGTATTCGATCAGGACATGAGGAAAGAATCCAGTCCAGCAAGGTGTGGTTAGGGCTTTTCATATTAATGCGAGTGGGGGAGGAGATTAATTGTGTTAGCTGCAAAGCCTTAAACAGTGAGCAGTGTTTATTGTTTTTAGGATTCAGCCAATCAACATTAAAGTCGCTGAGGACCACTTTTTTGGTTTTGAGCTACTAATTTACTAAGAATTTGGGTTATGTCAGAAAGGGAGTGCACTGGGGAACTCGGCGGGCTGTAGAATCCAGCAACAATAATTGTTTTAGGTTAGTGTTAGGGTTAGTATCTGAACTTGTTCTGGGTTAAGGTTAGTATCTGAACTTGTTTTAGGTTAAGGTTACTATCTGAGCTTGTACTGGGTTAAGGTTAGTATTAGGGTTACTATCTGAGTTTGTTTGGGTTGGGTTAGTATTAGAAATAAATGGATAAGCCCCAGTAGCTCAGGGCTAGAACCATTAGGTTAGTACCAAACAATTAGGGCCAGCAACATTAAACAAAATATTCACACACTTCCACTGCGTCAGGCTGGAAGTCTGCCCCGCCTTTTCAGATGGCCCTACAGTCACGATGACATCATCAATGTGCATGGTGATGTCATCGCCAAATGCCCCCCAGTGCCTGAAGTGAAAAGTTTGAAAGGGGAGATTTCTCCTTGTATCAAGAAGCATTTACCCACATATTAATATTCGGTGTCTGCAAAGAAGTCCCGAACGAGTGGATATTCCAAAGGAGCGGAACATTGAGGGAAGGAGGAAAAAAAGGGAAAAACCAGCAATGATTTGGAAATCAACCACCCTGCCGGTGCCCTGATTAGCTGCAAAGAAAAAAAACCACATCTTGTAACCGTCTTACAGTCTAGAATTCATTGCTCAAAACATAGTGCTTACTAAACTTTATTTACTTATAACCCTATAGACACCCTATAGACACCCTATAGACACCCTTTTTGGCGACATGTGCCTCTGTCCAAAAACAGAAACAAAAAAAAAAGGATCAAGTCCTGGAGTTACACCCTGCTTTTTCAAACTTCAGGAAGTGACCATTCCCTGGGTAAACGAGGCAAGGCTCCAGGTGCAGTTAATGGAGACACAGCCTCAGGTATCTCCAGACCTAATTTCTTTAAAAAGTCTTTAGCTTTATATAGATGAGTACAAGTATGTGTACAGTCATTGTATGTGGCTGATATGCGAAAAGGAAACCCCCAGGTATATCTAACATTATTCGATCGCAGAACCTCCGTCACCACACGCCATTCTCTTCATTTTATAAGAGTCGAGGGTGCTAAGTCTTGGAAGAAAGACAGTGGACGGTCTTCATATTCTACCGTTTGATCTCTTGCTGCCCGGATAAGGGTTCTCGTGTGGAGGAATAATGGAGGCGCGCCATTTTTTTTTGGCCCGGTCTGGGAAATATGTGCTTTTTTTTTTTTCCTTTTCATTTCCTCATGCCTACCCCCCCCCTCACTCCGTTGCAGGGGAGCAGGGGGGAGTCGAGGCCAGAAGTGAGGGGGGCAGGATGAATGGACTTATGTAACCTTTTTTGATCCTCTTTAATGATATCTGATGTTAATTTTTTTTCTCTGAATTCTCCGCGTAAAAGAAGGCTATTCTTTCGGGAGATTAGACGTAAATCTATCGATATTGCCTTTTTACAGGAGACTAGAATCTCAACTTCAGCAGCTTTCCGGGTAACGGATCAGCCTATTCAAGGGTATATACCTCTTGCTCTATCTCTAAACGGAATGGGGTAGCAGTGCTGCTTCGAAATTATTGCCCTATACAAGTTTCAAACGTGGTCTCAGATTCTAGGGGTAGATATATAATAGTACAGGGAAAATGTTTAGAGCAATGGTACACATTGATTTCTGTATTTGCCCTGAATGGCCCTGATCAAGAAGTTTGGAAAAATCTCTCAGCTTCTCTTACCCTCCATGTTGATGGATATGGAAGATGGATATGGAAGGAGTTATGCTAGTTTACGAATGGGGCTGATGGCACTTGACATATAAAAGCTATTTCACGGTCCCAGCGTATCTCACTATAGGTATATAATTGATCTTTAGATGTCCACATCCAGTATTCTTGGCATATAAATAATTTCACTAAATTATGGCTCAAGTATTTAGCCGGTAACAGTTTTCTTCCTTAGCAATCCTCTGCAGGGGACTGGAAAGGTTGATTTCTAGTCTACTGATTATTAGGCTTCAACAGCGAAATAATTCATTTATATTCCTTTAGTTTGTGATGGACATCTAAAGTAAGGACTATGCAATTTTATAGATATCAAGTTATTCAGGCATACTTTACCATCTGGTTAGTGAAGATAGAGTGGTGGAAGATTAGGGTGTGATCGCGTCTTAAAGGGGGGGCTGATGATAATTGCCTTTCTCCCCTCCAAGCGTCCCTCAGGTCTCTCCCCAAGCTTTTCTCAGTGTCTCTCCTTCTGCTCTGGATTGTCCCCTCTATATAGCGGTCTTCTGCACAGTTTTAGATCTAGCCCATCACTATGTGATATATATATTCATCAACTCCAGGGGTCTGTCCAGGTGTTATATTACCTGGCCAGCAGATGGCGCTCTCAGATCTACCATCAACCTTCTGCAGGAATTAATTTATGTGTTTGGCCAATCTTTTACTGGTTTGGGGTCGTTTTATTCCTATATCCCGGGACTCCATAGATTTTATTAACAAATCAAAATTTATTTCTATTGTGCCATCGCCGGCATACTTCGCCACGGCGTGTGTGCATTTCATCCCCCTTTACTTATATCCACAGGGATGTGTATGTGAGGGGATCCTGCCGACATACATTAATTCATTCATTGGTGATATCGTCTTTAACATTCCCAATTACCAGACTTAATCGGCTTCATGCGGGTTAGTACACCAGACATTTGTAATAATCAACTGAATGTGGTAGGGCCTCTGTTTTTATAAGATGCCAAGGTTATCTATTCTAACTGACCACATAAATTAAATATTCAAATACCATATAGTGTTAGATCATATCGCCGAATAGCATAGCATTACAAGCTGGTTTATCCAAGCCATTTAACCTTCTCTGGGGTTTTTTCCTTTATTGGGCAACCCATTGTTCCATGTTTACGTGGCTTTGAGAGTTTTGATCTGACAAAATAAACACAATACTGAGATACCTATCTTAGAGTAAGATCAGTTGTCATTGTGTTCCCTTACTTCTAAACCATTTGATCTAACATCTGCTTGTTTATTTTTTACAACCAGAGTCCATTAGACCTTCTTTGATCGATGGAAAATGTTTTTAGAACGCAGATTCTTGTTATATATTAACCACGCAGACGAGTTGTCTGTGTGAATCAATTGCTGTGAAATATAGAAATTTCATATCTGAAAAGGTCTGACATAATCCCCCTTTTCAATATCTACTCATCTAGATCCATGATTAGGAATTGACATGGACCATTTGGATAGGAAATTTTACATCTGTATGGTGGCCTTAGTCTTTAACAAGTTGTTAGGCATCGACTCCATGCGATAATTGGTGCAGGGAAAAAAATTGGTAAATACATGATTGTTTCTCACGACCATCCCCCTTTTGTGGTTCCCCCATTTCTTTTATGAACGGGGTAATCTGAGGGTGAATCAATGAACTCCAGTTGATGAAAATGCATTTGAATCAAGCAGTGTTTTCCCCTGGTAAAGACCATTCAAGTGAAACATCTTGTGGCTTGTTGATCTTTTCATCTATGGAGGTTGATTTTCAAACAACCAATAATGCACTTGTCATCCTTCCGTTTCTTTGGGTATCCTTTATGACAGGGTGCTCCCATGACTTTCTGTCACCTCCAGCATGGCTGCTCCTGACATCTGAGTCTTTAGGACACGTCTCCATGCGAGTGACCAATTGTCACTTTACTCATCTTATCTTTCTAAAATGAGATAAACTTCATAAGAATTGATATACACAACATGTGAATATTTAGGTTAACACTCTCTTTGTCATCTTTGTGACTTTGGACTTTAGGATCATGGTAAATGGAAATGGGTAATCTTCCCCATTTCTGATTTATTCCATGCTTTCCCTTAGATGCAGCGTGGCATTTATTTTAATTTTAATGCATTTCATCAAGACAGTGACATAGATTATTAACCCTTTCAATTCTTGTGAGCCATTAAGTATATCATCCCCCTTTTGTGGGCTTGCTTTCCTAATAGGGGACTGAATAGGATATCACCCTGTAGAGATAAATAATATATACCTATTTATATATATATTTCCTACAAATTTAATTTCTTTGACCGTATTAACGAGTGAAAACCAGTGATTGGATTCGGCCTTCCCGCGAGGTTTACTCCTGCAATCATGGTGTTATTGTAGGGATTTATTATAACAGACCCTGTTAATACCCGTTCCTAACCTCCGAGGGCAACTCCATGAACTGGTGTTGGGAATCACTTTACCTGGGGTAGGGAGATTCTCATCCTTACCCACCATACAGAGAACCTTAGGTATCTTGTAGGCTAATGCGCAACGGGTAGCTGGCTCTCCATCGGGGCATCTGGCTACGTCGATCTCTTGAGAGTCGGTTGCGGTTAATGGCCTGTTTATATCAGAGGGACTAGAAGTAGGCTGAAAAATAGGAGAGTGGTTAGCATCCAACAGCAGAAATCCCCCTTTACATACTTTAGATTCCTTATTAATATGTAGACCTGGGGATTAAATGGTGTTAGGTTGTGCCACCTCTGCTATTTCATACAGTCGTTCCCTCTGATTCAATAACATCTGAGGTGTTATTGATCCTGTGGCCCTTGGGTGGCCACTGGATTTATCCCTAAAGAGTTATCAGGCCGCTGTGCCAATACATACTCGGTTATCTTCACCAATTGTTCAGCTAATTGATATAACCGGTATTCTAATTGGTTTATTCGGTCGTTCGGATAATTTCGGATAAGGTATCTATTTCTGCGGATCCTATTACGCTGGGGCCTAGAATTATTTGATGTGTCAAAATCAGCATTACTACTTCTGTTCTGACGGTGTGATCTGGGCCTGGGGTCTCCTGTCTGACCTCCCCTTCTATTTTCAGGAACCCTAACGCAATGGGGTATCCTACCTATTTGAGGGGGATCACCAGATTGGGGATACCTATTTCTTTGGGCAGGCCCTTGGGCATATTCCCTGTGACTATTGTGCGGTCGTGGCCATTGCTCATACCTTCTGCAGTCATTGGGTGACCTCTGCTCCCCACTTCTTGGTGGGCGCGGGGCAGGCGTGACCCTGGGGTTCCTATCTGGATTATTCCCTCTTACCACCTCAGCGTATGATTTCCTCCTAACAACATATACCTGGGAGGCATCCTGATATTGCTTAGGGGCAACTTGGCTTGTGGTATGGGCCCTTTTATCCGTCCTATGACTCCCATGACTGGCCTCATTAGATGGCTGGACCTGCACTTTTATAGGCCTTGAAGGGATCCCCCTTTCGCCCTGTTTAACATCATCTGCGGGGCCACTTCCAGAATCTACCCCGCTGTCTTTGGTATGCTCTTTTAAATGAGGGCCAGCATCAGGCTTATGGTCAGAGAAAACAGTTTCTGTTTGTCTACCCTTTACCTGGGATATGGAGTCTATCCGGGTTTTTAGTACCTTTTTCTTCAAGGTTTCCAGTGAGCATTGAATTTCATCTGTGTCAGTTTCAGCACTTCCATCACTGCTTGACACCTCGGAATCATTATTTCCTGTGTAGCGCTCACTCCCGGAGGAGCCGCTGAAAATGAACCACGGGTCAGTCTCCCCGCACTAGGGAATAAATATACTCCAGCACCGTTGTGGATTTTATAAATTATATAGTTTACTGAAGTAAAAGGCATATAATGAGACACGGTGTTCGTAGATATATTTACAGTATTTCGTATCGCGGTAAACGCGCAGCGGAAAAAGAAATGCGAGACCGAACAGAAAAATACAATGCTTCGTAATTACGAGAAACGCGCAGCGGAAAACAAAATAAGATGCGAATCTTTGCCCCTTTTTCGAGTGCTAGGGAGTGAGTCCCGAACAGGTTAAGTCCCGAACTGTGAGTGTATGTGTGTGTTATGGTACCCGGGTACTATTCAACTGGCCAGTGAATCTTTTAAACGATGTCTTCGACTAGTCAAGTTGGGGCCCTGTGGGTTTTAGAAATAAACAACAGCGTGCTTTCTTGAGCTTTGTAAAACCTTTGTAAAATCCGTATGATCACCAAGGCTCCGCTGACCCAGGACGTCTCTTCCGCTTGTTTCCTCGCTGGGATACCGGCTACTGGATCGGTAGTCAGGCTTTCTGTGCTCTGGCCCGGACTTGTCCAGCTACCGCCTGCTCTCCCATCCAATGGACTCACGGTACTCCTTACTCGAGGTCCTCAGCTTGTCTGGATAGCAGCTTGGGTGATGTCTGTCGATAAGTAAGGCTCCTTCTGGCAAGGCAGGATAACCCCACTAGACTCCTGATAGGCCACACTTGCGCTCCGGCCTAATCACGGTTCCGCTCTGCAGCACTGTGTCCTCTCTCATGCACTCCCTGGCGCGCTCTCCACGAGGCTCAGGATGTACAGCGTCTGTGTCCCACCCACTTCCTGTCTGTTTGCAAAGCATGCCGGGAAACGTAGTCCCAATGTTCAGTGTCTCTTATTGCGCTTGTCTCCCTCCGGTGGCCAAAAATAGGTACTGCCACAGTAAGAGTTTAAACACAGCGCTACACTCTCCCCCTCCTAGAACTCTTGGGTCTCTCCAAGGAGGTACAACAGTTACATTACATTTCAACACGGTTTAGATACAATATACAGGTTCAGCAGCAAACATACAGTGGGTTAGATACACTTCTTCAAGTTGACTCATGCTTTGGGCTACCTCAGCTAACATAGTAGACACTTCGGGCAACCTTTGCACTGTGGTGATGGCCTCTTCAGTGCTATGTCCTGGTGAGTCGTAGGTGAGTCGCTGGGGCGGTCGAACAGAGCGTTTTGGTTCTGGCTCAATCAGTTCCTCTTCAGGTGGAAGTACTATAGGTGCTGGCTCAATCAGTTCCTCTTCAGGTGGAAGTACTATAGGTGCTGGCTCAGTCCTTCTTTCTACCACTGGATCAGACATCTCTTCGGAGTATGATCCCTCCAGTGAAGGCATAGAACTGTAGTCATAAGATTCAGCTTCAGGAGCTACAGGGACTCCAACAGTATCAGGAACTTCGAACTGAAATTCAAGAGCTTCAGGGATTTCCATAGTCTCAGGGACTTCTAACTGAAATTCAGGAGCTTCAGGCCTCAAATTACTCTCCCATCGTTCAGGAACGGAGATAATCTCTTCAGGCTCCGGTGAACGCATCCATTCCAGACAGAAACTCTCTTCCTCACTGTCCCTTTCGCTCTCTTCGACAACCCGGGTCTGCTGAGACCGAGTAACAGGAGGCAAACGTGGAGCAGGCGGATTTGGCAAAGAAGGTTCGTCCCCAACTGGTATCCTCACAGCCTCTCTCAAAGGTAACAAATGATTCCGGTGCCAGTTCTTAAGAGGCCCAGCCTTTCCATCCGGCCGGATTTGATACACCGGCAGACCGGCAGTTGCTTGCAGACAATGTAGACTTGAGAACTCCATCTATCCGCCAACTTGTGCCTCGCAGCAGCACCCAAGTTCTTCAACAAAACCCTATCACCGGGTTGTAGATCTTGTATCCGAACTTTCAAGTCATAATTCTTTTTGTTCCTTTGCTCCCTGTTTCCTGAGGTCAAACGGGCCTGTTCAAACGCAGAAGCCAGATTCTTCCGAAGTCTGTCCACGTAGTTTCTATGGGAAGCTACCGACGTCTGGTCTAGAGATAACCCAAACGCCAAATCAACCGGCAGTCGGGCTTCTCTTCCGAACATAAGGCGGTACGGTGAGTATCCAGTCGCATCACTCTCCGTACTGTTATATGCATGCACCAGAGTAGCTATGTGACGACTCCAACTCTGCTTCTCTATGGTTGACAAAGTCCCCAGCATATTCAGCAGCGTGCGATTAAACCGTTCAGGCTGAGCATCCCTTGAGGGTGATATGGTGTAGTTCGAGTCTTTTGGATTCCCAACAGTTCCAACAATTGCCCAACAAGTCGACTTTCAAAGTCTCTACCCTGATCAGAGTGTATTCTCCTTGGCAGGCCGTAGTGGACAAAGAACTTTTCCATCAGAACCTTGGCTACTGTCAGAGCGTGTTGATCTTTCGTAGAAAAAGCTTGGGCGTAACGAGTGAAATGATCAGTCACTATTAGAATATTCCCTTGCCCGCTAGCATCCGGCTCTAAGCACAGGAAGTCAATGCACACCAAATCCATGGGTCCCTGACTCTGTAGATGGCTCATTGGAGCGGTTCGGGTCGGTAGAGTCTTCCTCTGAATACACCTCAGACAGGAATGGCAGTAACTTTCCACTTCAGCTCTCATGCAAGGCCAATAGAATCTGTCTCGCACCAGCTTAAAGGTTCTTTCAGCACCCAAATGTCCATGCTCATCATGTAACGATCGCAGCACACTCTCTCTATGCTTAGTGGGAAGGAATAGCAGTTGAGTCTCTTCAGCATTTGTTGAAGGGCCCCTTCGGTAGACCACCCCATCCAACATCTTCAACCGTTCCCACTCTTTGTAGACCAATCTGGCTCCATCCGGGGAATTGGTCAGCAGAATTTCCCGCTGGTTCGCAGTTAGAGGCCTTTATGGTCAATGCAATTAAAGAGTCTCTGGCCTGATCCGCCTTCAGGTCTTGTTTTGAAAAGGTAGGTAGACTTTCATCCCTCAATTGCGTAGGGTTGCAGTAGAACTCAGGAACAGCCGCAGCCATGACTCCTATGGCCTCCGCTTCGATCCCTCCCTTGACCCGGCGCTCTGCTCCTTGACACAAAGCTTGCACCCCATCTGGAGTCAACTGAGTCCATGCTGTAGTGTAGGGTCTTCTCGATAAAGCATCAGCATCTCGATTATTCACCCCAGGGCAATACTTCAGGCTGAACCGAAACCCTGACAGAGCGGCCAACCACCGATGTCCCGTCACGTCCAGTTTCGCAGTAGTAAGAACGTAGGTAAGAGGATTGTTATCCGTTTTTATCACAAACTCTGCTCCATACAGATAGTCTTTTAACTTGTCCACCACTGCCCACTTTAAGGCTAGGAACTCCAACTTGTGGGTAGGATAGTTCTTTTCTGAAGGCGTAAGGCTCCGACTCACGTACGCTACAGGCCTCAGCAATCCACCATACTCCTGATACAGGACTCCTCCTAGCCCTTCTCTGCTGGCATCCACATGTAACTCATACGGCTTGTGAGGGTCCGCGTAGGCCAAGACGGGAGCTTGAGTTAGACTCTCTTTTAGCTTCAAGAAAGCACCTTCACACTGACTAGTCCATTCGCCCTGTATGGACTCTCGAGCTTTCCTTGGTCCTGGAGCTGACGGGTTTCGGTCAGAGGCCTTGCAGCCTTCTTCGGTGTTTTCCTTCTGTAGGAGTTTGTTCAGTGGTTGGGCTATCTTTGCGAATCCTCCTACAAATCTTCGATAATAGGAACAGAACCCCAAGAAAGATCTAAGTTCAGTGACATTTCTGGGTCTGGGCCAAGAAGCTACGGCCTCCAACGTCCGAGGATCTGTCGAAACACCTTCTGCTGAGACCACATGCCCCGATACGTAACAGACGGCAGACAGAATTGGCACTTCTCCACAGTTTCAATCCCTCTTCATGGAGCCTCTTTAAGACCTTCTCCAAACGCTGCTCATGCTCTTCCAGAGTCTTCCCGAACACGATTATGTCATCCAGGTACACTAATACTTCGATCAGATTCATGTCCCCGACTGTCTTCTCCATTAACCGTTGGAACGTGGCTGGAGCCCCCATAAGGCCTTGAGGCATTCTGTTAAAGTCAAAGAACCCCAGTGGACAGATGAACGCAGTTTTCTCTTTGTCTTCGGGATGCATTGGTATCTGGTGATACCCGCTTCGTAGGTCTAGTACACTAAACCATTTCGCTCCAGACAAACACTGTAAGGCATCGTCTATCCGAGGAGTAGCATATTGGTCTGGGATGGTTCTCCGGTTCAACGTGCGGTAATCTATGCATAGGCGGACAGAACCGTTCTTCTTCCGGACCATCACTATTGGAGATGCGTATGGACTCCTGGACTCTTGGATCACCTTGGTTCTTTGCAATTCATTCAGCTGTTCTCGCAGATCATCCAAGTCTCCCAGCGGAACTCGCCTTGACCTTTCACGAAACGGCTTGTCTTCTTGTAATCGAATGCGGTGCTCAGTACTTTTAGCTAGGCCTACATCGAACATCGTACCCTTCGGGCACCCATCTCTCCATTTTAGAACTTGAGACTGAAGACGTTTCTTCCACTCGGATGAAATGGGAGCGTCCTTGGGGTAGAATCTTTCATCTGGAATCTCTTTATCCACTCCCCCTCCTAAATCGGTGGAGAGGGGCGTAGCGGACTCTACTTGCCCGATAGGCATTCGTGCTTTAAGGACTACTGGAGAATCAGACACATTGCACACGCTGACTGAGACTCTTCCTCGTGTTCTTTTCAGAGCTTTAGTGGAGATTATTTCAGGGATTACTTCGACACCGGCTTCACTCCCATGATTAAAATCGGTTTCCAGCACCACATAGGGACCTGGTTGCGACCCGTTCAACTTGACTGAAGCCCAGAAACTCGCTACTTCTCCTGCTTGCAGAACCTTCTCTGTCCCTTCTAATCTCCATAGGTGCCCCACTTCGGCAGGTGCCTTCTGTTCTTCGACCATCCTCTGATAGACCGGACGTAACATTGGGTGTACTCCTTGAGTAGAACCTTCTTCCAATACGATAGGTGTCAGGAGACGCCGCACCAAATCAGTATTCGTCCCCACTATCATGGAACTTCTGTTTGCACCTGAGGGTCGAGGACACACAATGGCCAATGCATCACAACCTCCCGACTGTCCGATGACTTCGGATCCGATTTCCAACTTCACCTGTAGATACCCGTCATAGGGGAGTTTCTCAGTTCCGATACCCCAGATTTCCAGGTCCTTCAATTTCTGTAGAGGAATGTGCTTCAAATGTTTCTCACAGAAGTCTCGGTAGATCAATGTCACTTGAGCCCCTGAATCCAACAGGGCTTTAGTGTAGACTCCCTCCACTTGGATTGGCACAATAGGAGAAGGACCTATCAGTTGGTCAGGAAACTTGGTGGCGGTATCAGGACACTTAGACCCAGTTTGCTGTACCCTGGCCTTTTTCTTGGCCCGTGTAGGTTTTGGGTGTGCATTGCTTCCCCATGACGTAGGTCCGGATGCTAAGGGAGTGACTCTTTCAGTCCTGGCAGGCTCAGCAGTTGACCGGACTTTGGGCCCTCTCGCCCTCTTAGTCCTGGCTTGATTTTTGGAGCGGGGTTCAACCTTCGGGCACCCAGGTTGCTCCTTCACTGGCGCCCTCTGGCGTTTCCCGCCGGTGAGGTAGATAATAGTCCTTCTAAGGCCTTTAACAACTCATCAACTCTATTCCTCTCAGGCTTCCGGTCTTTGCATTGTGCGCGGAAGTGGCCCATTTCTCCACAACCGAAACATCTCTTCTTAGAAAGTGGAGACGCAGTCGCCTGTTGCGATTCAGTTAAAGGACCTTGGCTAGACGCCACAGCAACTCCGGTTGTCTGCATGCCTGTAAGGAACTTCTGCATCTCTGTCTGCATCTCTGTCACTTTCATCAATACTCGGCACAGTTCCGCGTGCGCCTGCTGCAATTCAGCTTGAGCTTCCTGTACTTTCTTAACAGTTTTGTGCAACTCACCACGTTCAGAGAGGTGTAATTCTTTGGCAGCCCTCTCTGTGGATTTAAAAGCGATCAGGTGCTCTTGCTCGTCCACGTCGGACCCGTAAGTATCCAGCGAGTCGCTTTCAGGCTGCAGACCATCGTTATGCCTTACAGGTTGTGCGTAAGCTCTTTCCCCTCGCCTGAAGGATTTTTCCTCCAGCAAAGCCTCCTCCTCTCTGACAGCTCGGATCAGTTCTAGGTACTTCAGTTCTTGATTACCTGCTCTGCTTCTCAGCTGCAGCATCACTGGATCTAGAGGTTGAGAGCCCCTCAGGATCTGTTTTATTCGGATCTTATCCACTTCAGCCGGCTCGGCCCCTTTCTTGAGGAGTATCTGGTGCAGAATCTTATCTAGGCGCCTCATGTATTCGGTCATTCTCTCACCTTTCCGCTGATAGGTGTGTTCATACTGATATACAAGCTCTGCGGCCTTTTCTGTTCGCCCAAAAACTTCCTCCAAAACGTTTATATAATCTAAAGCAGTACAGTCTTTTCTACTCAGTTTTAGGTTTCTCACCGCTTCTGACGCAGGTCCCTTTAAACTCTCGGTGATCCTTTGCTTTTTCTGAGCTTCAGGGACGTCCCACTCATCCAGAGCCTGCATCGCCTGTTCCACCCATTCCTCAAAGGTTTCTTCTCCCGCAGGAGTTGGTACGTTTCCTGTAAAATTTCTTAAACGTCGATAACCGAAATTAGTGTGCGGAGGGCTTGTTCTCTGACACTTAGCCAGCAAATCTCCAATAGCCACTATGAATTCAGGCCCGATCATGGCCAACGGACTGGGCGCTGGAACACTTGTGGATTCGCCACGTGGCGCACTTGGCTGAATCAGTTGGACTTCCACCTCATCGGTCAGCTTCATGCTCGCGCCCTGAAAACACACTGGAACACCCTTTCTCCATTCAAAAAGAACATACGTGTGAGAGGTATCTGTGTTCTTTTTAATGTCCAGAATTAACCCCCGATGGTCTGGTGTTAGCGCGGCCACGGCCTGACGAATCTGATCTTCGGCCCAAGTGTCTGCGGGAATATCCATGACTATACAACATTCTAACTGACTACTGTGCTCCTCACACCATTCGGCAACAGTGTCTGGATCCATATTTAACCCTTTAGATGCGTTTTTTCCAGAGACTGGATCCCGGACGAGCCCCCACGTGTAGCACTCACTCCCGGAGGAGCCGCTGAAAATGAACCACGGGTCAGTCTCCCCGCACTAGGGAATAAATATACTCCAGCACCGTTGTGGATTTTATAAATTATATAGTTTACTGAAGTAAAAGGCATATAATGAGACACGGTGTTCGTAGATATATTTACAGTATTTCGTATCGCGGTAAACGCGCAGCGGAAAAAGAAATGCGAGACCGAACAGAAAAATACAATGCTTCGTAATTACGAGAAACGCGCAGCGGAAAACAAAATAAGATGCGAATCTTTGCCCCTTTTTCGAGTGCTAGGGAGTGAGTCCCGAACAGGTTAAGTCCCGAACTGTGAGTGTATGTGTGTGTTATGGTACCCGGGTACTATTCAACTGGCCAGTGAATCTTTTAAACGATGTCTTCGACTAGTCAAGTTGGGGCCCTGTGGGTTTTAGAAATAAACAACAGCGTGCTTTCTTGAACTTTGTAAAACCGGCCTTGGTGGCCTCTCACCCATCCGTACGATCACCAAGGCTCCGCTGACCCAGGACGTCTCTCCGCTTGTTTCCTCGCTGGGATACCGGCTACTGGATCGGTAGTCAGGCTTTCTGTGCTCTGGCCCGGACTTGTCCAGCTACCGCCTGCTCTCCCATCCAATGGACTCGCGGTACTCCTTACTCGAGGTCCTCAGCTTGTCTGGATAGCAGCTTGGGTGATGTCTGTCGATAAGTAAGGCTCCTTCTGGCAAGGCAGGATAACCCCACTAGACTCCTGATAGGCCACACTTGCACTCCGGCCTAATCACGGTTCCGCTCTGCAGCACTGTGTCCTCTCTCATGCACTCCCTGGCGCGCTCTGGCGCGCTCTCCACGAGGCTCAGGATGTACAGCGTCTGTGTCCCACCCACTTCCTGTCTGTTTGCAAAGCATGCCGGGAAACGTAGTCCCAATGTTCAGTGTCTCTTATCGCGCTTGTCTCCCTCCGGTGGCCAAAAATAGGTACTGCCACAGTAAGATAAACAAGGAATGGTGCAGCGCCACACAACATGCATCCACCACCAGGGTGCCCAGATAGCCAATCTCAGGATATAGTGGTTTCCCCTATACCATTACACACAATAATAAAATAAATAACCTGGATTGGCGCAAGTATTGCTCTCTGGGGTCCTGGAATCTCACATATATATATATAAAGAAGGAGACAATAATAGTGCAACACTGATATATACAAAATACTATAAGTGTATATCATATATATCCCACTCACAAATATAGAGCCGTAGCACTGGCTCTAAGTGGGTCCAGGCATGTGGGTAATTATCTTCAGTTTCTTAGGTGACCCCCACCTTACAGCAAATTTTTTGTCCAGAATTTATGCAGTGGAAAGAAAAAAGAGGAAGATTTCCTTGTGTAGATCCGCAGACAAAGGTCACAGTGTTGTGTACAGGTGGAATCGTACTCACATTTTAAGGAGCTCACATAGCTCGTGGATGTATACCCATAGGTTTTTTTTTAGGGTAGGAGAAAAACCAGAGGTTTTTCCTCTGGGTTTTTCTCCCACCCTAAAAAAAACCTATGGGTATACATCCACGAGCTATGTGAGCTCCTTAAAATGTGAGTACGATTCCACCTGTACACAACACTGTGACCTTTGTCTGCGGATCTACACAAGGAAATCTTCCTCTTTTTTCTTTCCACTGCATAAATTCTGGACAGAAATTTTGCTGTAAGGTGGGGGTCACCTAAGAAACTGAAGATAATTACCCACATGCCTGGTCCCACTTAGAGCCAGTGCTACGGCTCTATATTTGTGAGTGGGATATATATCATATACACTTATAGAATTTTGTATATATCAGTGTTGCACTATTATTGTCTCCTTCTTTATATATATATATATGTGAGATTTCAGGACCCCAGAGAGCAATACTTGCGCCGATCCAGGTTATTTATTTTATTACTGCCACAGTAAGAGTTTAAACACAGCGCTACACCTGCTTATAGCCATACAGTTCCTGCTCTAAATTAGAACATTTCTCTTTAAAACTGTTTAATTCAACACAACGCTCTTTATATACAGCTTGTAAGCTTTGGAGTTGTTCTTGCAGTTTCTGGCTATGTTCGTTTAAAGTAATTATTTCTGTGGTGGCTTTCTCGGGTCTGTCTGTTAAATCATTAACATTTTCTACTTTTGCATTTAAGTCAGCGATGGTCTCCATCATGGCAACCTTTTGTATCGCATTATGTTTATCCAATGCACAACATAAATACATTATGGAGGGCCATGATTTCATTATAATACAATCCCTTCTTTGCTTGTCGTTTGTGTTTAAAAACAAATTCAACAATGTACGCACATCACCTTCTTTGTCCCACATATCGTGCACAAGATTTTGGGCGCGGTCTTTGATAGTATTAACAAACACAATCAGATCGGTTTCAATATGCAATGACTCTGAGATATGTTCTACCACTTCAAATATTGCCATCTGTCTTCCTGCTTCTTTAAGACTCGATTGAGAGATTGCCTTCTGGCTATCAGTATCTGAATCAGACATGTTTCTTTACTACAGCAATCAGATAACAATGCTTTAAACAGGTATCCACAGCCAACAACAAACGTTACTTGATTACCACTGGTTTAATCCAATAGCTTAATCTGCTATTTAACGACCGGCAAGTTTATGTTACTTTCACAAATACTTGATCTGGCGTTCACAACCAATAACTTGCTTTCTTAGTTGATAGATAAACTTGATTTTATTGTGAAAAATTCATTTAGCATCTCAGCAGTGCAACCTCCAAATATGTTAGAGATTATTGACTTCTTTTATAGGTCAGGGATATATTAATTATGACGTATATTTTTCTTATTGTAGATGTATATACGGTAGATATATATATATTATTGACAGTGCCTCCAATACCAGTGGTATAAATTGGTATTTAATAGACATGTGCATTCGTTTTAGTACTAAAACGATTTAGTCAGAATTTTGGGATAATTTAGTTTTAGTATGAGTCAAGAGAAACGAAACTGCTCAGTACAAAAAACGAAAGAAACTAAAATAAAATGCACTACATTTTAGTTTCAGTCCTTTTTGTGATATTACATTGATGAGTGAAAGAGACCAGCAATGAAGAGCGCGACATCGCAACATCCGAAGTTCTGCACCCTCCACATGACAATGCAGTAGGATGTTCTATACAGAGAGGGGCATTAATTAATGCAGGAGGATGTTCTATACATTATACAGAGAAAGGTATAAATTAAGGAGGATGTTCTATACAGAGAGGGACATTAATTAATTCAGGAGGATGTTCTATATATTATACAGAGAGGGGTATTAATTAATGCAGGTGGATGTTGTATACATTATCAGAGAGGGGGGTATTAATTAATGCAGGAGGATGTTCTAAACATTATACAGCCCTTTAAAACCAGTGGCTGCGAGCGCTGAGATCGGCTGCTTGTTACATTATCTCTCAGTACAATGTATCAGGCTCAGTTGTTACAATAACGGACTGTAACAGCGCTCAGAGTTTCAGTAAAACAAGGAAATAATATTGTTCTAACCTCTCTGAGCGCTGTGATGAGCAGCAGTCAGTTACTGTAACAGCTTTGCCTGACACGGGGCACTATTACAATGTTGTTGCTAACTTAACCAGAGCTGTTGTAAACTGAAAACCTCCATAGGCTATCATGGCTCTGGGAAGTTTACAACAGCTCTGGTTAAGTTAGCACCAACTATGTAATATGGCCCACATTGTGCTGAGAGTGAGAGAACTTGTAACAAGCAGCGATCTCAGCCCTCTGAGGAGCCACTACAATAGTAATTGTATCCATTGGTTTTCGGATGAATGAAATTAGTTTTCATACTAAAGAACTGAAAACGATTTTCTTAGTAACTAAATAAATTGCATTTTAGGACTAATCCATTAGTTCAAAACGAAATTTTGTGCTGTGCACATGTCTAGTATTTAACCCCTAAAATAGGGATTAATAACCAATCAATGAATATACGTCTTAACAAATATATGGCGCGTTATCCCGAGTTCTTTTGATACTATCTAGATATTTTTAAACACAATAAAATCAATAAAGATGATATGAGACTGCGTAACGGTAAAACAATTCAAACCAAAATTTATTCACACGTCAAGTTTCATACAATCATATGTTATCAACGGATTAGCAAGGTACAATTTACAAGTGTTTATAGATCGTGATTAGTAGCGATACTGCGACACGCAATATTCTAATGGACAGATATTTTAGGTTTATAGACCGCACCACAGATATACACGCCTCAGCTCTTAAATACCAGGCTCTATTCTATTCACTTAATCCTTTCCCATTATAAACCGATCCTCCACCTGGCTAAAAAAAACACTCAGTTACTGGACATCACATGCAGCACAATTTATTATTGTGGGGGCCTATTCACTAAATGCAACTTCCTTCAGGGGGATACATAACACACTCGAAAGGTAGACTATCTCTTCCACAGATCAATCACAGCACTTCATTCAATATACGTTAACCCAACGCTTCTTATTGACTTACAGTACATGCATTCAATCGAAAGGGCTGCAAGATGGATATGGAAGGAGTTATGCTAGTTTTACGAATGGGGCTGACGGCACTTGACATATAAAAGCTATTTCACGGTCCCAGCGTATCTCACTATAGGTATACAATTGATCTTTAGATGTCTACCACCAGTATTCTCGGAATATAAATAATCTCACTAAATTATGGCTCAAGTATTTAGCCGGTAACAGTTTTCTTCCTTAGCAATCCTCTGCAGTGGAATGTAAAGGTTGATTACTAGTCTACTGATTATTAGGCTTCAACAGCGAAATAATTCATTTATATTCCTTTAATTTGTGATGGACATCTAAAGTAAGGACTATGCAATTTTATAGATATCAAGTTATTCAGGCATACTTTACCATCTGGTTAGTGAAGATAGAGTGGTGGAAGATTAGGGTGTGATCGCGTCTTAAAGGGGGGGCTGATGATAATTGCCTTTCTCCCCTCCAAGCGTCCCTCAGGTCTCTCCCCAAGCTTTTCTCAGTGTCTCTCCTTCTGCTCTGGATTGTCCCCTCTATATAGCGGTCTTCTGCACAGTTTTAGATCTAGCCCATCACTATGTGATATATATATTCATCAACTCCAGGGGTCTGTCCAGGTGTTATATTACCTGGCCAGCAGATGGCGCTCTCAGATCTACCATCAACCTTCTGCAGGAATTAATTTATGTGTTTGGCCAATCTTTTACTGGTTTGGGGTCATTTTATTCCTATATCCCGGGACTCCATAGATTTTATTAACAAATCAAAATTTATTTCTATTGTGGCATCGCCGGTATACTTCGCCACGGCGTGTGTGCATTTCATCCCCTTTACTTATATCCACAGGGATGTGTATGTGAGGGGATCCTGCCGACATACATTAATTCATTCATTGGTGATATCGTCTTTAACATTCCCAATTACCAGACTTAATCGGCTTCATGCGGGTTAGTACACCAGACATTTGTAATAATCAACTGAATGTGGTAGGGCCTCTGTTTTTATAAGATGCCAAGGTTATCTATTCTAACTGACCACATAAATTAAATATTCAAATACCATATAGTGTTAGATCATATCGCCGAATAGCATAGCATTACAAGCTGGTTTATCCAAGCCATTTAACCTTCTCTGGGGTTTTTTCCTTTATTGGGCAACCCATTGTTCCATGTTTACGTGGCTTTCAGAGTTTTGATCTGACAAAATAAACACAATACTGAGATACCTATCTTAGAGTAAGATCAGTTGTCATTGTGTTCCCTTACTTCTAAACCATTTGATCTAACATCTGCTTGTTTATTTTTTACATTATTTTATTATTTTACAACCAGAGTCCATTAGACCTTCTTTGATCAATGGAAAATGTTTTTAGAACGCAGATTCTTGTTATATATTAACCACGCAGACGAGTTGTCTGTGTGAATCAATTGCTGTGAAATATAGAAATTTCATATCTGAAAAGGTCTGACAGGACCCACCAACAGTGCAAAGACCCCGTAACCCAGAGAAATTCAGTTTTAGGCCAGTCCCTGTCAGTGCCATCACTAAACTTCTCCATAACCAAAAAATGAAATACCAGTCTGGACCTGATCAAATCCCAGCAATGCTGCTGAAAATCAGTGCACCAGCAATTACAAAACCTGTTGCAACCCTGATTAATGAATCACTGGCAACTGGATACATACCCAAACTCTGGAAGACTGCAAGGGTGGTACCTATCTATAAAAGTGGAGACAATACTTTGGTATCCAACTACCGCCCAATATCACTGCTCCCTGTAATGTCAAAAATTCTGGAAAAATGTGTCTACACTCAATTACGTGATTATTATCAATATCAGAACTATTTAACCCCAGATCAATCAGACTTTCGTCCAAACCATTCAACTACAACTGCCCTTTTAAAAGTTTGCAATGATATCCAAGCGGGCATGGAACAAGGAAATCTAACTGGAGCCATCTTCCTTGATTTTGCCAAGGCTTTTGACACAGTCGACCATGGCATCCTATTACAAAAACTTAAGAACTCTGGTATTGGTGATAGTACGTTAACCTGGTTCCAATCATATGTGTCTGATAGGTCTCAATTTGTGTCCATTTCTGACAGCACTTCCCTTCCCCTCCCAGTCACGTGCGGTGTACCCCAAGGCTCGATACTTGGCCCCCTTCTATTCACAATATTCATAAACGATCTGTCCAATGTCTGCAAAGCTTCAACTGTACACATGTATGCAGACGACACTGTAATCTATACCAGCCAACCAAATCTCCCACAGCTGGAGGCCGTGCTGCAAGAACAATTCACAGGGGTAGAAAAGTGGATCGCAAATAACAAACTTTTTCTAAATACTGACAAAACTGTTACAATGCTCTTTGGAACCGCACCTAAACTACACAAATTGCAAACACCCCATCTATGTGTTGGGACAAAATCAAATAGCACGCTGACCACAGTCACTTCTCTCAAATATCTAGGTATGTGGCTAGACCCAAATCTATCTTTTGGCCCCCACATCGAAAAACTCTCATCTAAACTCTACCCCAAACTATGTGCCCTGTACAGAAACCAATCCTGCCTGAGCCCCGCGGTAAGAAAGCAGATTGTACAACAAATGCTTATGCCAGCCATTGAATACGGAGATGTAGTGTTTGCAGCTGCCCCTCAAACACACCTTCAGAAACTTATTACATTGTATAACTCATTGTGTCACTTTGTGCTACAATGTAACTACATGACACACAATTGTGACATGTTAAAAGAACTAAACTGGCCATCACTGGACTCTAGACGCACCCTTCACAATTCCAACCTGGTGTTTAAGAGCTTTTCTGGGAAGCCACCACCCTACCTGAATATGCTGCTTCCCCCAGCAGTTCCCTCATCCTATAACCTCCGATCCAGGACCAGCACCTTACTTGCAATACCGCAATACAAAAAGAAAATGGCTCGATCCTCATTTTCCTACAGAGCACCACAATTATGGAATAACCTCCCAGACACCGTCAAATCTTCCCCCAGTCTAAAGTCACTTAAGAGCTCCCTATTAACATACCTCAATACGGAATGCACCTGTAAACATGTAACATAATGACTTTATTTCCTCCATATTTATTTTTCTGTTAATCTGTATATTTGGTCTTGTGTTAATATCTTGCATTTATTACTTTGTATTTCTGTAACACTTCGATGTTCTTGAACCCAGGACATACTTGAAAACGAGAGAAATCTCAATGTATCCTTCCTGGTAAAATCCTTTATAAATAAATAAATAAATAAGCTCCCAAGGATTGATTGATATATGGCGAGTACAACACCCTTCGGAGAAAGATTACTCCTTTTTTTATTATAATATTATAAGTCCTACTCTGACGTTTTGATCCCCCACATGGAGTCCCTTTTCGCTTCCCTGAGAGACGGAGATAAACTTCATCCCCATACTTTATCAGCCACTATCTCGGTCCTCAAGAAACCTGGAAAAGACGACACGGACGTGCGTAACTACCGCCCCATTTCTCTTCTGAATACGGACCTCAAGATACTTGCGAAAATCATGGCCAACCGCCTCGCGCCTCTCTTGCCTGCACTGGTTCATGCGGATCAGGTCGGGTTTATCCCGGGGCGGGAGGCGCGAGACGCAACGACTCGAGTCTTGAGTGCTATCGGTCTGGCTAAACGTACACATACTGGCCTACTCTTGCTCTCAACCGACGTGGAGAAGGCCTTCGACCGGGTGAGTTGGCGATTCCTGTTTTCGGTCCTGGCGCGCATGGGAGTGGGCGGTTCTTTCCTTTCCTGGCTGGAGGCTCTGTATGCTAATCCTACGGCTCGGGTAAAAGCAAATGGGGCCCTGTCTGAGATATTTCATGTTCAGAACGGAACACGCCAGGGTTGCCCGTTGTCCCCCCTCCTATTTGCCCTATCGCTCGAACCCCTGCTGGAATCGATTCGCCTCAGTCCCTCCATTACGGGCATTCAGGGACACGCCTCGGAGCACAGGGTCTCAGCGTATGCTGATGACCTCCTGTTCCTTCTTACTAACCCGGCCACTTCTCTGCCTGCGGTCGTTCAGACGCTCGAGGAATATGGCAACCTAGCTGGATATTGTATAAACCGAACTAAATCGGAATTTCTTGGCATCTCCCTGGGCCACTCCTCCATCTCCCATCTCAGACGTTCCTACTCGTTCCGCTATTGTTCGGACCGAATGAGATACTTAGGCGTCTGGTTAGCTTCCTCGACCAGATTACTCCACGACCTTAATTTCCTTGCTATCCTTCATTCCTTTCGCACTGATATGGGGGCTTGGACGGGGGGGATGCTGTCATGGTTTGGCCGAATAGCAGTTCTCAAGATGAACCTGATGCCCCGGCTGCTCTACCTCTTTAACGCCTTACCGATCTCGATTCCACTGTCGTTCTTTACAGCCCTTAGATCGGAATTGTTGAAGTTTGTTTGGCCCAGGGGTCGCCCGCGGGTGGGTTTTGCGGTGCTCTGTCGTCCCAAAGCAAGTGGCGGCTTGGCCCTGCCTGACCCTAGAAAGTATTACCTAGCCTGTCATGTGGCGCGAGTGGTTGAGTGGTCTGGGGTTGGCCGGGAGAGGCGGTGGTTAGACCTGGAACGAGCACTCGCAGACCGCCCGTTATGGACCTTACCCTGGCTGCCCCCTCCCCGACCGATGGCCCAGAGGGCAGACTCCGACCCGATGTCGGCAACATTGTACATATGGCACACACGAAAAATTTCTCTTGGACTCTCTTCTTCCCGCTCCCCATTACTCCCGCTGTCGCATAACCCGGAGCTGCTAAGCGGCATATTGCCCTCTCTGCGGGCTCGGATGACGGACTCGGACAGGCTTCGGGCGATAGATCTCCCTCCGGATGGCAACCTGGAACTATCTCCTCGCTCCCTCCAACTGGGCCCTCTTTCATATCTGGAGCAATTTAACTTTTACCAGTTAAAGTCGTATCTAAGGAGTCTTAACTGTAGTTTCAGTTTAAGTCGACCCCTACTGCCCTTTGAACGCCTTTGCCACGCGGGACGCCCCTTGACCAGAGGGATTTCCACTCTCTACGGGATGATCATGTCTACGGACACGGAAGCCCCCTCTTTCGAAGCTAGATGGAGAGGGAACTTGGGGTCTCGATCTCACCGGACCAGTGGTCGAAAACGTATGCCCTGGTTCATAAGGGTAGTAGCGCCACCCACATCCAAGAAACGTCCTTTAAATTGCTTTCCTTTTGGTACAAGACCCCTAGCCTCCTTCATAGCATATATCCGTCGACCCCGTCTGAGTGCTGGAGATGCACCCAGGATACCGGGACACTCTCCCACATATGGTGGTCTTGCCCCCGGATCAAAGGCTTTTGGTGCGAGGTTCGGGATGCGATCTACCAGGTCACCGACGTTAGGCTACCACATACACCAGAGTGTTTCCTGCTCTTCCACATTGACCTACCTCTTAAGACGCTTAAACGATCGGTGCTCCTCTACATGCTCCTGGCGGCCCGTGCACTCATTCCCGCCCTCTGGCGAACTGACAGAGCCCCCTCCATGGATGAATGGGTCGGTCGAGTTGAGTCCTTTCGAGCTATTGATCACCTCGATGCTGTGTCCCACGATGAGATAGATGGCTTCGGTCTGAAGTGGTTTCATTGGGAGCGATATGCCGCGTCTCGGCGGTCGGGGCCCGGGGGGACCGGGCGGCGTAACCTCTCATTCCGCACTTACTGTATGATATAAGATCACCATCCCTGCCCTCAGACTGTCTCTGGTTGTAATGTATACGTATTCCGTTTGTCTGACCCGCCCCCCCCCTTCCTTTCTTTCTCCCCTCTTTTCCTCCTTCTACGCTGCCACTCTCTTTTGCTTTCACTTTATTCCTGACCTTTTACCTCTCTCTCTCTGATACTTTCCTCGCTCTTCGGAGGGAGTATCTTGACACAGCATGGGAAGAGATGCACTCCTCCCTCTCTAAATTGTATTATTCTGAGCTCTTTACTACGGTACCCTCTGAGGTCCAGATGGGCCACCGTCCATTGCGCGCTTTCAGAGTTGGTCAGGAATGTTGAGATTATTTGCTCTGCTTCAAGAAAGGGTAGGCCTACTGTAATGTTTCTCTTTCCTATGTCTGTGTATTTTATACCTTCACTGTTCATGTATCTCTGTTTATGGTCGCTTGACCACAAATGTATTTCCTGTTTTCTATTCTAAATAAAAAATTTTGAATTGGAAAAAAAAAAAAAATTAGAAATGGGGTCTCGTTACATTTTTTTTGGGGGAAAATTACGCGATTTTTAACAAACGCACCACATACAAAAATCGTTAGTGTAGCATCATTTTTCACATTATAATTGAAATGGGAACAATATTGCTGCATTAACAAACCAAAAAATTGAAAAAAAACTTGTTTATTTTTTTTTATAATTTTTTTTAACCCTTTCGCTGCTGAGCCTTTTCCTGCCCCTGTGCTGAGCTCATTTTTACCGGTTTTGCTCATCATGTTTAAACGCGTTTTGAAGCCTTATTTTAATATATGACCCAGACATATTATATATCGTTCTTTCCGGCAGACTGTGCAGATTCATAATATGTCATTATTATATGTATACGTTATGTCATGTCTGTATATTATAACAAAAAATGCAATAAAATTTGAATTTTCAATAATTTACAATGTGTAAAGTGTTTTTTTTCACATTTTAAAATGCGATCGTTTGCGGTTATATTTTCTATGGGGTGCGCTTGTTAAAAAAATTATAAATGAGGAATCGTTACTTTTTTTGGGGACAATTTCGTGTTTTTTAGCAAACGCCCCGCATAGAAAAAATCGTTAGTGCAGCATCATTGTTCACATTATAATTGAAATGGGAACAATATTGTTGCACTAATAAATCTAAAAAAAAAAAAAAAAAACATTTTTAATTTTTTTTAATTTTTTTTTTTTTTTTTTTTTTACTTTTTACATGGTCATGTTTGGTATCATTGGAACGGCCACGCTCTGGCCGTTCCAATGATAGTAAACTTTAACCTCTAGCTGTCACGGATCGGGAGATAGGGGCTTCCAATGAACCCCCTATCTCCACTATAGGTGGCAGCAAGGGGTTAATTTGAAAACTGGCGCAGTTGAGCGCGATGACGCCAGTCGTTAGGGGGATATCCCGGAAGCTTGGCCGACATCCAAGATGTCGGCCAGCTCCGGGAAGGGACCGCGATATGGCGCATGTTGGCGCCATATCGCGATCCAGCCCCCTAGGGGTTAAAGACAGCCGCCGCTTGGAAGGGCAGGCTGTGCCCTTCCAGGCGGTGCCTGCCTTTAACCGCTGGCATGCACGGATGGAAGGACCTCCCCCCCCTCCCCTTCAGGCACCTTCCCTGCAATGGCGGGGGGGGGGGTGCCTGAAATAGACGTCATCGCGCATGCGCGATGACGCCTATCGTGCCCGCCTGGGTCCCGGAGGTTGGGCTGACATCGATGATCAGCCGGAATACCAGCTGATCGCGGGCTGCGAAGGGAGGACGCGCTCAGCGCGTCCTCCGCAGCCAAGTAGGAATGCGGTTGGACGCGCTGAGCGCGTCAACCGCATTGAAAGGGTTAAAAATATATTTTTATTTTTAATTTTTATTTTTTTTAAAAAACTTTTTTCATAGTCATGTTTGGTATCGTTGGAACGGCCATGCTCTGGCAAATCTAACAGTACCCAACTTTAACCCCTAACTGCCACGGATCGGGAGATAGGGGGTTAATTGGAACCCCCTATCTCCACCATTGGTGGCAGCTAGGGGTTAACTCCAGGACTGGCGTCATCGTGCTATGCACGATGACGCCAGTCCTCAGGGGGAGTTCCCGGAGGCTTGGCCGACAACCAAGATGTCGGCCAGCTCCGGCAAAGGATCACGAACTGGCGCTTTTCAGCGCCGATTCGTGATCCGGCTCCCCAGGGGTTAATGACAGCCACCATTTGGAAGAGCAGGCTGTGCCCTTCCAAGCGGTGCTTGTATTAACTCCCTGCTCCCCAGCGATCAGGAGGGAGAGACGTCTGAAGGACCTCCCCCCTCCCTTTCAGGCGCCTCCACCGCACATGCGGGGGGCGCCTGAATTAGATGTTATCGCGTCGCCGCGATGACATCTAATTGCTCCACCGGGGTCCCGAGTGCTGGGCTGACATCCAAGATGTCAGCCCACACCGGGGGCGCAGCAATCCGCCAGAATCCGGCAGATTGCTGCCTCCTGTGCATGGACACGCTCAGCGCGTCCATAGCACAGGAGAACCACTTGGCTGGACGCGCTGAGCGCGTCCATAGCAGCCAAGTGGTTAATCCAAGCATTTTATTATAAACGCCAGAAATACGAATCAATCTCCTCCCTTCAGACTACCCTTCGACGCTTAGAGCTGCTACATAAACACAGCCCATCAGCAGACATATTCTCACAACTCACACGCACCACACAAGATCTTAATCAACTTTTTTTGGAGGATGTGAGTAGATCACTCTTATGGTCATAAACTTCTGTGGTTTGTCCACATGACTTTTGGCATACTGCAGTCGACTCTTCTTATTCTTTGGAGACAGCAAGGGGGTGCGCCTGGGAGTTCTGGCATGGAGGCCGTCATTACGCGTTGTGCACCGTATTGTCTGAGCTGAAACTTCAGTACCCACATCTGACAAATCTTTTCTCCGTTCCTCAGCAGTCACACGGGGACTTTTCTCCACTCTACGTTTCAGGTGGCGCACAGCAGTCGAAGTCAGCATCTTCTTTCTGCCACGACCAGGTAGCGTTTCAACAGTGCCCTTTGCCTTGAATTTGCGAATGATGCTTCCTATGGTCTCTCTTGGTATGTTTAACATCTTTGCAATCTTCTTATAGCCATTGCCCTTCCTGTGAAGAGTATTCACCTCTTCTCTTGTCTTCCTGGACCATTCTCTTGACTTCACCATGTTTGTAACCACACCAGTAAATGTCTAGAAGGAGCTGAGTATCACAGTCATTTTAAAGCTGCCTAATTGGTGCTTATTATGCTTTATTGCTGCTCCGTGACATCCACAGGTGTTTCAATACCTGATTGAAAACACTTGAATGAACCTCTGTTCTTCAGAGTGGTAGTCTTTAAGGGGTTGAATAATTGTGTCAATGAAGAATTCACAAAAGAAACATTTACTACTGTATTACAAAACCAATTGATGTCATTTTAGTTGCATATGGTTCTTTAACCCCTTAAGGACCCAGGACGTACCATGTACGTCATTGCAGCGGGTCTCTTTTAGACCCGCTGACGTACATGGTACGTCCTGCGGTTTTTTGAGCGCTGGAAGCGATCGGATCGCTTCCAGCAGCTCAAACGCCATTGCAGGATGCCTGGGAGTCCAGGCATCCGTGCAATGGCGGTGAGAAGTGCCGGGGCACCTTGTGATCGCTCCCCGGGAGCGATCAACATCCGGTTTCACCGGAGAGGTGCCCGGCACTTCTAGAGAGCGCTGGAAGCGATCGGTATCGCTTCCAGCTGCTCTGTGTATATTGCAGGGATGCCTCGACATCGAGGCATCCTTGCAATATGCTTACCTGCCGCCGGTCCGCTAAGTGATCGCTCCCCCGAGCGATCACTTCCGGTAGCGGCAGGAAGTACTGAGTGCCACGAGGTATCGTGGCACTCAGTACAAAACAATCACATGAGTGATCAGGTGCTCTGCTGGGTGCCTCGAGGGATCAAGGCACCCAGCAGAGTAAAAAAAGTAAAAAAAGTAAAATAAAAATCAATAAAATGAATAAAAAAAAATAAACTGACAGCCAAGATGGCGCTGCCCTTCTAAGGGCAGGGTCATCTTGGGGCTGAGTGGGATGTTCCTAGCCTGCCTCATCAGAGAGGCACAGGCTAGCAACATCCAATCAGAAGTAAAAAAAAATCAAAATAAAATTTCTAATTTGTCAGGTCAGGTCAATATTTTGTAAATATTGGCTCTGACCTCTGTGATTCTCCCTCCCTCTCCTCACTTGTGTTTTGGTGAGCGAGAGAGAGAGATCAGATTTGACAGGTTAGAGATTTTAGTGAGATTAGAAAAATTGAGGCAGATTAGAGAGATTTTAGTGAGATTAGAAAAATTTAGGCAGATTTAGAGAGATTTTAGGGAGATTTAGAAGAATTGAGGCAGGTTTAGAGTGATTTAGAGAGATTTAGGTGTTTATTTGTATTTTCTTGTGAAACCCAACGGTTCTTCTAAGAACCAACTATCCGCTTATTATATATAATAATTATAAAATTTTATAATCTATTATATATAATGTCTGAGAGGGTGTACAGCGCCGAGGAGGCATATGCCATCCTGGCGCCAGAATCTGAGGCATCTGCGTCAGACTCCGACCCTGATTTCGACCCCGCCAACTGCTCAGAGACGTCGCTAGATACATCATCTACGCTGGCTGATGTATCTAGTGATGTTTCTGATGCAGATCCTGGGTCACCACCTGCCAGCAGGAGACGCACAGCTCCAGCTGAGGAGTGGGTAGTGCCTCATCGCCAGAGGCCAGATATCCCTCCTTTCACGGCAAATCCTGGCATCAATATTGATGTTGCAGGATTTACCGCCACACAGTTTTTGCAGGTGTTTATGGGGGATGATTTGTTGGGCCACATCGTGGCCCAATCAAATCTGTATGCCCATCAGCATTGTGCTGCGAAGCCAGACTCCTACTTGGCAAGGCAGCAATGGACCCCGCTAGATGTGCCAGAATTTCTGAAATTCTGGGCACTTACTATGCTGATGGGCATCATAAAGAAGCCCTCAATTCGCTCCTACTGGAGCAGTAGCCCCATCTGCTCTACCCCCATTTACCCCCAATCAATGTCACGTAGAAGGTATGAAAACATTTTGCGTTTCATGCACTTCAGTGACAACAGCCTGTGCCCTCCTAGAGAGCATCCCCAGTTTGACAGGCTGTATAAAATCCGCCCCCTGATTACCCAATTCGCCGCCAGGTTTGCAGAGGCTTATACACCTGGAAGGAATATCTGCGTGGATGAATCCCTAATGAAATACAAGGGAAGGCTGGGATTCAAGCAGTATATTCCTTCCAAACGCTCCAGGTATGGAGTGAAGGTGTAATAAGCTCTGTGACAGCGAGAGTGGGTATACTCAGGCCTTCCGGGTGTACGAGGGAAAGGATAGTAGCCTTGACCCTCCAGGTTGCCCAGAACACATGGGAACCAGTGGCAAGATTGTGTGGGACCTACTTTTTCCCCTCATGAACAAAGGGTACCACTTGTATGTTGATAATTTTTATACAAGTGTCCCTTTGTTCAAGCTGCTGTATTGTTTTGATACAGCAGCATGCGGTACTGTTCGCAAGAACCGCGTAGGTTTCCCAGCACAGCTTGTCCGCACCCGGTTAAAAAGGGGGGAGACCTCCGCTCTGCGCCAAGAGGAGCTGTTGACGGTCAAGTACAGAGACAAGAAGGATGTATACCTTCTATCCACCATCCACACTGAGAGGTCTGTGGAGGTCTCTGTACGTGGCAGAGCTGAGCGCATCAGGAAGTCAGTGTGCATCAAAGCCTATAACCGGCATATGGGTGGGGTTGATCTGGCAGATCAGCTGCTCCAGCCCTACCAGATTATGCGGAAGTCAAGGGCCTGGTACAAAAAGGTTGCAATTTACCTGATGCAAATTGCAACCCACAATGCCTTTTTGCTCTGCAAAAAGGCAAACCCCGGAGTGACTCTGTCCTTTTTAACAGTTTCAGCTCCAGGTCATTTCGGGCTTTTGTACCAGGATGCACCTGCTCCCGGGCGGTGATGGGGACAGAGTTGGGGCTACGCATTTTATTTATAAAATCCCCCCTACTGAGGGCAAACAGAAACCCCAAAAAAGGTGCAGGGTGTGTTTCAAGAGGGGGCAGAGGAGAGACACAATCTTTTACTGCCCAGAATGCCCTGGACAACCCGGCTGTGTCTTGGGGACTGTTTCAAGATATTCACACTGTGCGTGATCTGTGATTTTTTTTTTCCTTTCTATTTTTTCTCACACTCCAGTTAGTTAGTTCAGTTTAGTTTTTTTTTTCTTTTACTGCACCAGACTTTTACATTTTATTCGTACATTTTTATGTTCTACAATTGGTGCTGTATTTTGCCAAAATCTTTGCACACCTATGCATGGGGGCATGGGTGTACTCAGGAGACCTTGCAGAAAACAACCTGGAGAGTTTTCATGCAGTAACAAACAACAGTGTCTCCTAAATCACAGTCCAAATCTAATGTGGGCGTAAAAATCTGAAAAAATGAAAAATTACACCACACACCTTCTCAAATGTTTTGGGCTAAAACCGTTGCATCCATGGCATCAAAGCACTCCATATGCAATACCTTGGGGTGTCAACATAACAAATATAAACAATTTTCTGGCAATAATTCAAACTGGGGTATGCGGTAGACCCAAAACCAAAGCTAGGCCTAGCTGAAGAAATAATATCAATTTCAACTCCAATGACAAAGTCATAAAAATTGTATTTGAACCTTCCCAAAATCCTGGCAAACCTATGCATGGGGGGCATGGGTGTACTCAGGAGACCTTGCAGAAAACAACCTGGAGAGTTTTCATGCAGTAACAAACAACAGTGTCTCCTAAATCACAGTCCAAATCTAATGTGGGGGCGTAAAAATCTGAAAATTGAAAAATTACACCACACACCTTCTCAAATGTTTTGGGCTAAAACCGTTGCATCCATGGCATCAAAGCACTCCATATGCAATACCTTGGGGTGTCAACATAACAAATATAAACAATTTTCTGGCAATAATTCAAACTGGGGTATGCGGTAGACCCAAAACCAAAGCTAGGCCTAGCTGAAGAAATAATCTCAATTTCAACTCCAATGACAAAGTCATAAAAATTGTATTTGAACCTTCCCAAAATCCTGGCAAACCTATGCATGGGGGCATGGGTGTACTCAGGAGACCTTGCAGAAAACAACCTGGAGAGTTTTTTCATGCAGTAACAAACAACAGTGTCTCCTAAATCACAGTCCAAATCTAATGTGGGCGTAAAAATCTGAAAATTGAAAAATTACACCACACACCTTCTCAAATGTTTTGGCTAAAACCGTTGCATCCATGGCATCAAAGCACTCCATATGCAATACCTTGGGGTGTCAACATAACAAATATAAACAATTTTCTGGCAATAATTCAAACTGGGGTATGCGGTAGACCCAAAACCAAAGCTAGGCCTAGCTGAAGAAATAATCTCAATTTCAACTCCAATGACAAAGTCATAAAAATTGTATTTGAACCTTCCCAAAATCCTTGCAAACCTATGCATGGGGGCATGGGTGTACTCAGGAGACCTTGCAGAAAACAACCTGGAGAGTTTTCATGCAGTAACAAACAACAGTGTCTCCTAAATCACAGTCCAATCTAATGTGGGCGTAAAAATCTGAAAATTGAAAAATTACACCACACACCTTCTCAAATGTTTTGGGCTAAAACCGTTGCATCCATGGCATCAAAGCACTCCATATGCAATACCTTGAGGTGTCAACATAACAAATATAAACAATTTTCTGGCAATAATTCAAACTGGGGTATGCGGTAGACCCAAAACCAAAGCTAGGCCTAGCTGAAGAAATAATCTCAATTTCAACTCCAATGACAAAGTCATAAAAATTGTATTTGAACCTTCCAAAATCCTGGCAAACCTATGCATGGGGGCATGGTGTACTCAGGAGACCTTGCAGAAAACAACCTGGAGAGTTTTCATGCAGTAACAAACAACCGTGTTGTTAGAGATTATTGACTTCTTTACTAGGTCAGGGATATATTAATTATGACGCATATTTTTCTTATTGTTGATATACATAGATATATATATATTATTGACAGTGCCTCCAATACCAGTGGTATAAATTGGTATTTAACCCCTAACATAGGGATTAATAACCAATCAATAAATATACGTCTTAACAAATATATGGCGCGTTATCCCGAGTTCTTTTGATGCTCTCTAGATATTTTTAAACACAATAAAATCAATAAAGATATGAGACTGCGTAACGGTAAAACAATTCAAACCAAAATTTATTCACACGTCAAGTTTCATACAATCGTATGTTATCAACGATTAGCAAACTACAATTTACAAGTGATTATAGATTGTGATTAGTAGCGATACTGCGACACGTAATAATCTAATGGACAGATATTTTAGGTTTATAGACCGCACCACAGATATACACGCCTCAATTCTTAAACACCAAACTCTATTCTATTCACTTAAACCTTTCCCATTATAAACCAATCCTCCACCTGGCTAAGATAAACACTCAGTTACTGGGCATCACCTGCAGCACAATTTATTATTGTGGGGGCCTATTCACTAAATGCAACTTCCTTCAGGGAGATACATAACACACTCGATAGGGAGACTATCTCTTCCACAGATCAATCACAGCACTTCATTCGATATACGTTAACCTAACGCTTCTTAATGACTTACAGTGCATGCATTCATTCGGAAGGGCCTGCAAGATGGATATGGAAGGAGTTATGCTAGGTTACGAATGGGGCGGACAGTACTTGACATATAAAAGCTATTTCACGGTCCAGCGTATCTCACTATAGGTATATAATTGATCTTTAGATGTCCACAAACAGTATTCTTGGAATATAAATAATTTCACTAAATTATGGCTCAAGTATGCAGCCGGTAATAGGTTTTTCCCTTAGCAGTCCTCTGCAGTGGACTGTAAAGGCAGAATTTCTATTCTACTGATTATTAGGCTCAAACAGCAAAATAATTCATTTATATTCCTTAGTTTGTGATGGACATCTAAAGTCAGGACTATGCAATTAGAAAATAGATATCATATTATTCAGGTATACTTTACCATCTGGTTAGTGAAGATAGAGTGGTGGAAGATTAGGGTGTGGTCGGTCTTAAAGGGGCGGCCGATGGTGATTGCCTCTCTTCCCTCCAAGCGTCCCTCAGGTCTCTCCCCAAGCTTTTCTCAGTGTGTCTCCTTCTGCTCTGGAGTGTCCTCTCTATATAGTGGTCTTCCGCCCAGTTTTAGATCTAGCCCATCACTATGTGGCCTCATTTGATTGGAGGATATATATATTCATCAACTCCAGGGGTCTGTCCAGGTGTTATGTTACCTGGCCAGCAGATGGCGCTCTCAGATCAACCATCAACCTTCTGCAGGAATTAATTTATGGGCTTGGCCAATCTTTTACTGGTTTGGGGTCGTTTTATTCCTATATCCCGGGACTCCATAGATTTTATTCATCTCATCCCCCTTTACTTATATCCACAGGGATGTGTATGTGAGGGGACATACAATCATTCATTCGTGGTATCGTTTTTAACAGTCACACGTTACCCGACTTAATCGGCTTCATGCGGGTTAGTACACCAGACATTCGTGATGATCAACTAAATGTGGTAGGGCCTCTGTTTTTATAAGATGCTAAATTATCAGTTCTAACTAATAAATATTCTCATACCATATAGTACATATTGCCGAATAGCATAGCATTACAAGCTGGTTTACCCAAGCCATTTAACCTTCTTGTTTTTTTTTTTCTTTATTGGGCAACCTATTGTTCCATGTTTACGTGGCTTTCAGAGTTTCGATCTGACGAAATAAACACAATACTGAGATATCTATCTTAGTTGTCATTGTGTTCCCTTACTTTTAAACCATTTGATCTAAACCCTGTTTGGTTGTAACAAATAAATAAAATAAACAGAGTCCATTAGACCGTCTTTGATCAATGTTAAATGTCCTTTCTTGTATGCGTAACACTAACGAGTTTAGCTTGTCTCTTGTTCTTGTTATATATTAACGACGCAGACAAGTTGTTTGCGTGACGCAATTCCTGGCCCCAAATTTAAACATTCCTGCGTTATAGAAATTTCATATCTGAAAAGGTCTGACAGTGTCTCCTAAATCACAGTCCAAAACTGATGTGGGTGTGAAAATGAAAAATGACCACCAAACAGTATCCAATTTGTTTGGAGCAAACAGTTGCATCCATAGCATAAAAACACTCCATTTACAATACTTTGGGGTGTTAGCTTACCAAATATATGCACGTTCATAAAACTGGGTATGTAAAAAGGCCCCTAAAAAGAAGATAAGTAAAAGAAGATACTGTATGTCAAATTAGAAAATTGACAAGCACATGTCAAAGATTGGCGTAGCACCCCAAAAACAACAGAACAAATCTATATATGGGTGGTATCACTTTACTCAGAAGATGTTGCTGAACATTTTTTGGGTGTTTTTTGGCAGTAACCCATAACTGGATTTGACAATTCATGCCTAAAGTACAAGTGTGTGTGAAAAAATAACCCAAAAAGTGACTACCTGAAAGTTTGACATAGAGCTAGTGCATGGAAAGTGTTAAAATACAACTCTTTGAAGCACCCTAGGGTGTGCCCTTTCTAAAAATATATGGTTTGATGGGGGTAAATTACTTTGGCCGGCTTCAAAAATGTCCCAAATAGGACATGGGTGCATGATGACGAAATGTGAAAATTCCAAGTTGGAAAACTGAAATGCGCACCCCCAAATAAGGCCTATTAGCCCCCAAATGACCCGACATACCTATACATGGGTGGTATCAATTTACTCAGAAGATGTTGCTGAACATATTTTGGGGTGTTTTTTGGCAGTAACCCATAACTGGATTTGACAATTCATGCCTAAAGTACAATGTGTGTGAAAAAATAACCAAAAAGTGACTACCTGAAAGTTTGACATAGAGCTAGTGCATGGAAAGTGTTAAAATACAACTCTTTGAAGCACCCTAGGGTGTGCCCTTTCTAAAAATATATGGTTTGATGGGGGTAAATTACTTTGGCCGGCTTCAAAAATGTCCCAAATAGGACATGGGTGCATGATGACGAAATGTGAAAATTCCAAGTTGGAAAACTGAAATGCGCACCCCCAAATAAGGCCTATTAGCCCCCAAATGACCCGACATACCTATACATGGGTGGTATCAATTTCTCAGAAAGATGTTGCTGAACATATTTTGGGTGTTTTTTGGCAGTAACCCATAACTGGATTTGACAATTCATGCCTAAAGTACAATGTGTGTGAAAAAATAACCCAAAAAGTGACTACCTGAAAGTTTGACATAGAGCTAGTGCATGGAAAGTGTTAAAATACAACTCTTTGAAGCACCCTAGGGTGTGCCCTTTCTAAAAATATATGGTTTGATGGGGGTAAATTACTTTGGCCGGCTTCAAAAATGTCCCAAATAGGACATGGGTGCATGATGACGAAATGTGAAAATTCCAAGTTGGAAAACTGAAATGCGCACCCCCAAATAAGGCCTATTAGCCCCCAAATGACCCGACATACCTATACATGGGTGGTATCAATTTACTCAGAAGATGTTGCTGAACATATTTTGGGTGTTTTTTGGCAGTAACCCATAACTGGATTTGACAATTCATGCCTAAAGTACAATGTGTGTGAAAAAATAACCCAAAAAGTGACTACCTGAAGGTTTGACATAGAGCTAGTGCATGGAAAGTGTTAAAATACAACTCTTTGAAGCACCCTAGGGTGTGCCCTTTCTAAAAATATATGGTTTGATGGGGGTAAATTACTTTGGCCGGCTTCAAAAATGTCCCAAATAGGACATGGGTGCATGATGACGAAATGTGAAAATTCCAAGTTGGAAAACTGAAATGCGCACCCCCAAATAAGGCCTATTAGCCCCCAAATGACCCGACATACCTATACATGGGTGGTATCAATTTACTCAAGATGTTGCTGAACATATTTTGGGGTGCTTTTTGGCAGTAAACCTTAAAGTTCACAGTACATGTATTCTTAAATTGCGTTCAAAAAAAATCACCAAAAATTTTTTTTTTATCAAACTTTGGCATAGATTTGTGGTAAAATGGTTTGCATGGAAAGAGTCAAAATACCCCAAGTTTAATACCTTGGTTTGTGTACTTTAAAAAAATATGTATATGTGGAGGGTTATTCAGGAATTAGTGACAGATATCAGTGTTACAATGTCACTATCACTAGTTTTGAAAATAAACTCTTTGGAAATGGCAAAGTGCTACTTGCACTTATTGTTGCATAAAATAAGGAAACAAGCGAGGAATATGTAAACATTGGGTATTGCTAAACTCAGTACTAAATTTAGAAACTACTAAGGAATAAATTTTTTTTGACGGTTGTTGATACATAAGAAATTTTGGGGGTCAAATTTTGAAAAAGTGGTGTTTTTTCAATTTTTTTTGTCATATTTCACAATATTTTTTATAGTAAATTATATGAAATGATGAAAAAAATTGTATCTTTATAAAGTCCATTTAATGACGAGAAAAACAGTGTAAAATATGTGTGGGTTACATAAACGAGTAAGAGGAAAATTTGACGTAAACACTAACAGCGCAGAAACGTAAAAACAGCAGCGGTCACTAAAGGACGGATTTGTGTAAAACCGCCCGGTCACTAAGGGGTTAAAAAGTCCTTGTAGGATTTCATTCTGAATACAATTACAAATGTCACTAAATTCCCTAAAACCCTTTACAGCATTGGGGGTTGAATCATTTTGAACACAACTGTATTTATTTAAAGTTATCAGACCCCTCTGAGGCTCTGTATATATTTATATAAAGTTATCAGATCCCTCTGAGGCCCCGAATATATTTATATAGTTATCAGATCCCTCTGAGGCTCCGTATATATTTATATAAAGTTATCAGACCCCTCTGAGGCTCTGTATATATTTATATAAAGTTATCAGATCCCTCTGAGGCCCCGAATATATTTATATAGTTATCAGATCCCTCTGAGGCTCCGTATATATTTATATAAAGTTATCAGACCCCTCTAAGACGACGTTTCTCTAAACCGGTTTAAGCTTGTTAGTCTTTTCTCATAGATTAACCCTTCCATTCCCTTTATTCATTTAGTTGCGTCTCTGCACTTTTTCTGGCGCCATAATATCTTTATATAAAGCAGGTGTCGGAATCACTCGGCATATTAAAAGGTGCGTCTGACCATTGATTTATAAAGAGGAAAAATTATGTTTTCATGGTGAACCTATTCAGCACCATAGAGAGCAGCTTTGCGAGCCTTCGTAGCCCTGCGAGGCTGCTGTCCTTGGTACTGAATAGCTCTCAGTACCAAAGACAGCCCCCCCCCTGCCAAATGCAGCAGGATTGAAGGAAAGAAAGAAAGATGTGTTCGTCAAAGAAAAAAAACTTATTTTTAAATACGTTAGGAATCCAAAAATTTTACCAAAAAAATCTTGGAAAATGCCTAAAAAATAAAGAGACTCTTTGCTGCAAGTGAAAAGATTAAATATTTAACAAAAAAGGGATTTTTTTTTCCATTGAAACCTATAGGTTTAAACCTGGTGAACGAACCACCGAAACTATGGTTAGAAGCTAGGCTTAGAAGTTAGCGTTAGAATTTCTAACCCTACTGGCTAACCCTGATTTTCGGTGGTTTCGTTTGACAGGTTTAATCAGGCGAATCCTATAACTGTCAATGTAAAAAAAATCCCCCCTTATATTAAATATTTGTTAAGCCGTTTACGTTTATTTTTTTCACTTGCAGCAAAAAGTCTCTTTTACTTATTTAGGATTTTTTTAGGCATTTTTTGGGGATTTTATGGCTAAAATTGCTTGAGTGCACAACGAAATACAACAAATTAATTCAGAAAAACGGAATCAGTTTGTTATTTTTCATTTCGTACGGATCCGATTCGTATTTCAGAAGTGCTTTCGAAATACGAATGGGGTAAAATTCGTCCGAATTTTGATTCGGAACGAAACGCAGATGTCTATGGGATATTGCTAGGGTTCAGGTAGGGTTAGGATTAGTGTCAGGGTTACTATTGGTGCTTCTTTCGCTGTTAGGGTTACCATTTGTGCTTTTTTTCGTTAGGGTTAGAGTCAGGGTTCATATTTGTGTTTGTTTTACGGTATATTAGAATAAGGGACAGGATTGCTATTTGTTTTTGTTTCAGGGGTAGAGTTACTTTTAGGGTTAATATTAGGGTCAGGGTTACTGTTTGTGCTTCTTTCATTGGTCCAAACACTGCTGGACTGTTTTGCTATTGGTTATTGTATTCTGTCTTTAAAACAACTTTAATAAACAGCATTAAAAAAAAACATAAAGTCCCCCGCCCCGACATACAGCAAATAATGTGCAGACACCAAGCAGCCGGACATGGTCAGGGTGATATAATAAGATGGCAGGTGGTGGCGCTGAGCCACCCCCCCCCCATAAGTAAATAAAGACTAAATGGCATTTTACGAGCATCCCAACCCAGGAGCAGAATAGTAAAAGCAAGCTGCAGCGCTGAACTGACAAGTTAAGTGATCTTTGCTCATGAACCCCTTGCCATTTCCATTAGACGCACCTTTACTTGTTAGTATAACTGTTTTATAAGTTTAGCGGAAATACTTTTGCAGGTGTTGATTGTTTTTCTTCTCTAGAACAACTTTTGTTCATCTGGAATAATAAGTGAGAGGCTCCCATGGACGTAGCGCAGGGTTTGCCTAATAAACCTATTCTTCATTATTATATATACACAGCCACAGGGCCGGTGCAAGGATTTCTACCACCCTAGGCATAAAATATTTTGCCTCCCCAACACACATCCCAGGGTTTCTTCATCTCATTCTCTTATTTCTGTCTCTCCTATTTCATCCACTTTTTGTGACTTTCTGCTAATCTCCATTTCCCCAAAACTCTAATGTCTCCCCTGAAACCTCCCCCCGCAGGCAGAGGGCATTTGTCATCAGGGAGGTCTCGCGGCTATGACCTGTGCTGGTTCATGGCAGTAGGGCGCCTATGCAAGCTTCATGATAGCGCTACATAGGCAGAACATAACTTCTACCATAGTGCCCAATAGTCGAGAGCGGCGTCCCCTTCCTAATGGCACCCGAAGCAACTGCCTTATTGGCCCAATGGATGCATCAGCCCTGTATAGGTGTGTGTGTGACAAAGACTTGGTAGTGGAAAAGTTGGTGAATTTGTCCTGAATGTAACCAGATTAAAATGTGAGCCCTCCATTCACTTAGTGTATACACCGATGATCATGGCCTCGGCATCAGGAAACTAATAAACAAAAAACGTGGTGGATGAGGGCTAGAAGACTTCCAGGGTTATTCAGAGAGCGGTGAAAAGCAGGAGAATGACTGGAGAAATGAAAATTCTACTTAAAAATAGCCAAACCAGAAAAATTTGCCCTTTTATCTCACTTTCCAAATCGGCTATTTTGACCTAAAATTTTCCATTCTCCAGTCATTCTCCTGCTTTTCACCGCTCTCTGAATATCCCTGTAAAGACAAATCAAAAATCTGTATATACCATGAACATACGGCAATTGGAGGTAGCATCTCACCTGTCAGCAACCATCAAAGAAGTACAGGGGCCCTGGAGCTTCTTAAATACCCCTAGGTGTGCAGCGGAGGAGCGTTATCTGCTCCAGAGCAGCACGTTAGTTCACAGGAGAGCGTTATGTGCATTTCTCTGCCACAGAAACAACAGGGCTACATCACATTTGCTTACAGACTCTCAACAGCTTCCCCCACTGGGCCACCTCAGATTCAAGGTGTAGGCTGGTCAGCACTCCCACTGGTTTACCAAGGATAAGAGGAGTAGTCTCACCAGCTTTTCCACTGGACCACCATGGAAACGAGTTGTAGGCCTACCAGCTCTCCCACTGGACCATCACAGATATGAGACATAGGCCTGCCGGCTCTCCCACTGGGCTACCATAGATGTGAGGTGTAAGCTTGCTGGCTCTTCCACTGGACTACCATGGATACGTGGGGTGGGCTCTCTGACTCTCCCACTGGACCACCAAGGATACGAGGCATAGGCACACTGGCTCTCCAACTGGACCAAGGATGCGAGGAGTAGGCTTGCAGGCTCTCCCACTGGACCACCACAGGTACGAGGTGTAGGCCTTCCGTCTCTCTCACTGATCCCCCATGGAACAAGATGTAGACCTGTTGGCTCTCCCACTGGGCCCCACAGATGCGAGGTGTATCCCTGCCAGCTCTCCCACTGGGTCCCCCTTGGAAACAGGGTGTAGGCTCCTCGGCTCTCCCACTGGACTACCACAGATACGAGGCATAGGATATCCAACTGGACCACCAAGGATACAAGGTATAGTCCTGCTGGCTCTCCCACTGGACTACTATGGGTTTAAAACTAAGCCTAATAGTAACACTATTTGAAAAGCTAACCCTAATTCGAACCCTAAAACCAATACTAACCCAAACTCTAATGTGACCAGTAACCATAAAAATAACACTAATACTAACCATAACCCTATAACTAATCCTAATACTAACCCTAAAAATAATCCTATTACTAACCCTAATTCTAATAAAACTGTAAACCTTACCTAAAACAAGCATAAATACTACTTCTATCTATAAAACAAACCCTAACACTACCCCTATTAGTAACCCTAAGCCTAAAAGTAACTAACACCAGTGCTTTTTTTCTGGAAAAATAGGTGGGGGTAGTCTCACGCCGAGGGAAAACGGTGATTATTATTACTATTGTTTTGTGTCCTAATAAATAGTCTTTTATTAACCCGTTAAGGACAGAGGCAATTTTACAATTCATTCTTACTTTGTGCAGCAAATAATGTGGCAATTCTAGGAGCAATCCTAGCCTTTTTGGTGCAGGGCAAGGGAGCAATGCTGGACTGCGACAAGAACACAGATGCAGACTTTTACACACAGCAGCCTGTTTAAAGACAAATACATGCATTTAAATACACCCCCCCCGATAATCATGTATAACCACCAGGCACAGACCCCCAGAATTGAACATAGCCAGGCACAGACCCCCAGAATTAATTAAAGCCAGGCACTTGCCCTCAGAATGAATTTATAGCCAGGCAGGGACCCCCAGAATGAATTATAGCCAGTCAGAGACCCCCAGAATTAATTATAGCCAGACACATGCTCCCAGAATGAATTATAGCCAGGCAGGGACCCTCAGAAATAATTAAAGCCAGACACATGCCCCCAGAATGAATTATAGCCAGGCAGGGACCCCCAGAATTAATGATAGCCAGGCAGGGACCCCCAGAATTAATGATAGCCAGGCAGGGACCCCTAGAATTAATTATAGCCAGACCCATTCCCCCAGAATTAATTATAGCCAGGCAGGGACCCCCATAATTAATTATAGCCAGACCCATTCCCCATAATTAATTATAGCCAGGCAGGGACCCCCAGAATTAATTATAGCCAGACACATGCCACCCAAAATTAATTATAGCCAGACAGGGATCCCCAGAATTAATTATAGCCAGACACATGCCCCCCCAGAAATAATTATAGCCAAACACATGCCCCCCAGAATTAATTATGGCCAGGCAGGGACCCCCAGAACTAATGATAGCCAGGCAGGGACCCCCAGAATTAATTATAGCCAGACCCATTCCCCCAGAATTATAGCCAGACAAGGACCCCCGGAATTAATTATAGCCAGACACATGCCCCCCAGAATTAATTATAGCCAGGCAGGGACCCCCAGATTTAATTATAGCCAGACACATGCCCCCAGAACTAATTATAGCCAGACACATGCCCCCAGAATTAATTATAGCCAGGCAGGGACCCCCAGAACTAATGATAGCCAGGCAGGGACCCCCAGAATTAATTATAGCCAGACCCATTCCCCCAGAATTATAGCCAGACAAGGACCCCCAGAATTAATTATAGCCAGACACATGCCCCCCAGAATTAATTATAGCCAGGCAGGGACCCCCAGATTTAATTATAGCCAGACACATGCCCCCAGAACTAATTATAGCCAGACACATGCCCCCAGAATTAATTATAGCCAGGCAGGGACCCCCAGAATTATACTTACCTAGCCTCAGGACCGCGTGTTCCTCTGAGCAGCTCAGGAGTGCTCCTGCATGCGGTCGACTCCTCAGCCTTCTGAAGGCTGGGACACGCTCATGAGATCTCAGCTTTAGGCCGCGTCACAGCCTTCAGAGGGCTGAGGAGGTGGCCGCGTGAGGAGGGAGGCACACGCAGCACTCGGAACGCTGCCAGTCGAACGGCTGCAAGCGGAATGCGGTTAATGCATTCCGCTAGCAGCCCTGGCTGCCACAGCGGGATCCTGCATTCCCGCAACATATTTTTTTTTAAAGTGCCAGTACTCAGACGGTTAGGTGCCGGTACCTGCCAGTACTCCATACTGGCAAGTACCAGCTGAAAAAAACAACTGACTAGCACTAACACTAAACTTAAAACAAGGACAAATATTAACCCTAAACCTAGGTTGCCGGCTCTTCCCTGGACCACCAGGAATTTAATAGAAACTGGTGTTTACTGGTCTCTGGCTTGAGGACCAGACCCAAACCTGTTACAGCTTCTGTCCTTTCTCTCTAGTAAAGCAGATCCTCAGCAGCTTTCCTTGTCTCTCAATCCTCAGCCAGAGTTTGAGGGAGTGCTGTATATTTTATTATTATTATTCTTTATTTATAAAGCACCGGCATATTCTGCAGCGCTGTACAATAGGCACAGTATAGACAGGGTTACAATACATTGAACCAACATTTGACGAACAGCACAGGAGGAGATGAGGGCCCTATTCCCGTAGGAACTCACAATCTAGAAGGGTTGGGGTTGGAAACAAGAGGAGAGGACTGTAAGGGGAGAGTGATTGATTCTTGCGTCAGTGAGTCGGGTGGTTGGCTTCCCTAAATAGGAAAGTTTTAAGGGAGAATTGAAGGAAGAGAAGTTAGGGGAAAGTCTGACAGTACGAGGGAGAGCGTTCCAGAGAGTGGGGGCTGCGCGTGAGAAATCCTGCAGTCTATCATGGGAAGAGGTGATGCAGGGAGAAGCTAGGCGCAGGTTGCTATTTGATTTTAGGGAGCGGGCTGGGGTGTATTTGGTGATTAGTGAGGACAGGTAGTGGGGAGCTGATTTAGTGAGGGTTTTGTAGGTAAGGATAAGGATTTTGAATTTAGTTCTGCAGTGAATGGGGAGCCAGTGAAGGGACTCGCAGAGGGGAGCAGCAGAGACAGAGCAGCGGGTGAGGTGGATGAGCCTGGTGAAGGCGTTCAGGATGGATTGTTGGGGGGCAAGGTGGGAGAGGGGGAGGCCAGATAAGAGATTATTGCAATAGTCAAATCGGGAGATTACCAGGGCATGGATGAGTTGTTTTGTGGTGACAGCGGTAAGAAATGGCTGAATTTTGGAAATATTACGTAGTGGGTATCGGCAGGAGGAGGGTAGAGACTTGATGTGGAGGATGAAGGACAGAGCAGAGTCAAGTGTAACTTTAAGACAGCGAACCTGGTTTGATGGGGAGATATAGAAACCCTCCACCGTGATAGAGAAGTCAGGAGGTGGGGAGGAATTAGTAGGAATTCAGTCTTAGACATGTTGATCTTTAGGTGGTGAGAGGCCATCCAGGAGGAGACGCCAGATAAACAGTCGCTGACTTTGGAAAAGACAGGGGGAGAGAGATCAGGGGTAGAGAGGTAGATCTGAGTGTCATCAGCATAGAGGTGGTAATTAAAGCCAAAGCTATTAATGATTTTTCCAAGGGAGGAGGAGTAGATGGAAAAGAGCAGAGGACCAAGGACAGAGCCTTGAGGAACACCAACAGATAGAGGCAATGAAGAGGAAGAGTTACCAGTAAAGGACAGAGAGAAGGACCTGTTGGATAGATAGGAGTCAACCCAAGCGAGTGCAGTGTCACTGAGACCAAGAGAGCTGAGAGTCTGTAGAAGGAGGGGGTGATCAAAAGTGTCAAAAGCAGCCGAGAGGTCAAGCAGGATGGGAATAGAATAGTGGCCGTGTTCTTTAGCAGTTAGGAGGTCGTTGGTGACTTTCGTGAGGGCAGTTTCAGTTGAGTGTAGGGGACAGAAACCCGATTGCAGTGGGTCGAGTAAGGAATTGGAGGACAGGAAGAGGGAGAGACGGTTGAAAACTATTTTTTCTAAGAGCTTAGATGTGAAGGGAAGCAGGGATACAGGATGATAGTTGGATGGAGAGTTGGGATCGAGGGGTGGTTTCTTTAGTAAAGGGGTAACTACTGTCTAAAGTAAAGAAAAATAAGTCAATGGGGCCTGATGGGATCCACCCTAAATTATTAAAAGAGCTCAGTGATGTAATAGCAAAACCGTTAACAGATTTATTTAACCAATCCTTGCTAACGGGAGTCGTCCCAGAAGACTGGAAATTAGCAAATGTTGTGCCCATTTACAAGAAGGGTAGTAGGGAGGAATCGGGGAACTATAGGCCAGTTAGTCTTACGTCAGTAGTGGGTAAATTAATGGAAACCATGTTAAAGGAAAGGATTGTTGAACATCTAAAAACACATAGATTACAGGATCAGAAACAACATGGGTTTACCTCAGGGAGATCATGCCAAACTAATCTTATTGATTTTTTTGATTGGGTAACAAAAATAATAGACACAGGTGGTGCAGTAGACATTGCTTATTTAGATTTCAGTAAGGCTTTTGATACTGTTCCGCATAGAAGACTTATCAATAAATTGCAATCTTTGAGCTTGGATTCCAATATTGTTGACTGGATTAGGCAGTGGCTGAGTGACAGGCAACAGAGGGTTGTGGTAAATGGAGTTTATTCGGCGCAAGGTCTTGTTACTAGTGGGGTACCTCAGGGGTCAGTACTTGGACCCATTCTCTTTAATATTTTTATTAGTGATATTGCAGAAGGTATTAATGGAAAAGTATGTCTTTTTGCTGATGACACAAAGATTTGCAACAGGGTTGACGATCCTGGAGGGATCAGCCAAATGACAAATGATTTAGGTAAACTAAAAAAAATGGTCGGAGTTGTGGCAATTGAGTTTTAATGTGGATAAGTGCAAGATAATGCACCTGGGATGTACAGTTGTGTTCAAAATTATTCAACCCCCAATGCTGTAAAGGGTTTTAGGGAATTTAGTGACATTTGTAATTGTATTCAGAATGAAATCCTACAAGGACTTTTTAAAGAACCATATGCAACTAAAATGACATCAATTGGTTTTGTAATACAGTAGTAAATGTTTCTTTTGTGAATTCTTCATTGACACAATTATTCAACCCCTTAAAGACTACCACTCTGAAGAACAGAGGTTCATTCAAGTGTTTTCAATCAGGTATTGAAAACACCTGTGGATGTCACGGAGCAGCAATAAAGCATAATAAGCACCAATTAGGCAGCTTTAAAATGACTTTAAAATGACTTCCTATTTAGGGAAGCCTACCACCCAACTCACTGACGCAACCATCAATCACTCTCACCTTACAGTCCTCTCCTCCTGTTTCCAACCCCCAACCCTCCCAGATTGTGAGTTCCTACGGGAATAGGGCTCTCATCTCCTCCTGTACTGTTTGTCAAATGTTGTTCAATGTATTGTAACCCTGTCTATACTGTGCTTATTGTACAGCGCTGCGGAATATGCTGGCGCTTTATAAATAAAGAATAATAATAATAATAATACTCAGCTCCTTCTAGACATTTACTGGTGTGGTTACAAACATGGTGAAGTCAAGAGAATGGTCCAGGAAGACAAGAGAAGAGGTGATTACTCTTCACAGGAAGGGCAATGGCTATAAGAAGATTGCAAAGATGTTAAACATACCAAGAGAGACCATAGGAAGCATCATTCGCAAATTCAAGGCAAAGGGCACTGTTGAAACGCTACCTGGTCGTGGCAGAAAGAAGATGCTGACTTCGACTGCTGTGCGCTACCTGAAGCGTAGAGTGGAGAAAAGTCCCCGTGTGACTGCTGAGGAACTGAGAAAAGATTTGTCAGATGTGGGTACTGAAGTTTCAGCTCAGACAATACGGCGCACACTGCGTAATGAAGGCCTCCATGCCAGAACTCCCAGGCGCACCCCCTTGCTGTCTCCAAAGAATAAGAAGAGTCGACTGCTATATGCCAAAAGTCATGTGGACAAACCACAGAGGTTTTGGGATAGTGTTCTGTGGACTGATGAAACAAAATTAAAACTGTTTGGGCCCATGGATCAACGCTATGTTTGGAGGAGGAAGAACAAGGCCTATGAAGAAAAGAACACCTTGCCTACTGTGAAGCATGGCGGGGGGTCAATCATGCTTTCGGGCTGTTTTGCTTCTGCAGGTACAGGGAAGCTTCAGCGTGTGCAAGGTACCATTAATTCTCTTCAGTACCAGGAGATATTGGATGACAATGTGATGCAGTCCGTCACAAACCTGAGGCTTGGGAGACGTTGGACCTTTCAACAGGACAATGATCCCAAGCATACCTCCAAGTCCACTAGAGCATGGTTGCAGATTAAAGGCTGGAACATTTTGGAGTGGCCATCGCAGTCACCTGACTTAAATCTGATTGAGAACCTCTGGTGGGACTTAAAGAAAGCAGCTGCAGTGCGCAAGCCTAAGAATGTGACTGAACTGGAGGCTTTTGCCCATGACGAATGGGCAAAGATACCCGTAGATTGCTGCAAGACACTTGTGTCAAGCTATGCTTCACGTTTAAAAGCTGTTATAACTGTAAAAGGATGTTGTACTAAGTACTAAGATTGAATGTCACTTGGGGGTTGAATAAAACTGATAATGATGTGAGCACAGAAAAGACATTTGTGGTTATTTCATTATAAATGTTATGTTATATTTGTCTGACCTACACGTGCCTCTTTGATTTAATTGTAAGCAAGATGACTGAATGATCAAAATCACTGTCAAACTGGCAAAAACACTCAATTTCAGTGGGGGTTGAATAATTTTGAACACAACGGTAAAAACCCAAGGGCTGAATATAGAATATTTGATACATCCGAGGAAAGGGATTTAGGGGTTATTATTTCAGAGGATCTAAGGGTAAGTAGTCAATGTAATAGAGCAGCAGGAAATGCTAGCAGAATGCTTGGAAATGCTGGCAGAATGCTTGGTTGTGTAGGGAGAGGCATTAGCAGTAGGAAAAGGGAAGTGCTGATGCCACTGTACAGAGCACTGGTGAGACCTCACTTGGAGTACTGTGTGCAGTACTGGAGACCGTATCTCCAGAAGGATATAGACCTCTTAGAGAGAGTTCAGAGAAGGGCTACTAAAATGGTGTACGGCTTGAAGGAGAAAAGTTACCAGGAAAGGCTTAATGATCTTAACATGTACAGCTTGGAAAAAAGACGAGACAGAGGAGATATGATAGAAACATTTAAATACGTAAAGGGAATCCACAAGGTAGAGGAAGGGAGTATATTTAAAAGGAAACAAAGTAGCAAAACAAGAGGACATAGCCTTAGATTAGAGGGGCAAAGGTTTAAAAGTAACATCAGGAAGCATTATTTTACTGAGAGGGTGGTGGATACATGGAACAGTCTTCCAGTTGAAGTGGTAGAGGCCAAAACAGTAATTGAATTTAAGCAAGCATGGGATAGGCATAAGGCTATCCTAAACAAAAGATAAATCCAGGTTAAGTATCCATGTAATTGGGCGACTAGATGGGCCGAAAGGTTCTTATCTGCCCACATTTTTCTATGTTTCTATGTTTCTACTAGCGCCTGTTTGAAGGCGGATGGGAAGGAGCCGGTGGAGAGAGATAGATTGAAGAAGTGTGTGAGAGCAGGGGTGAGGGAGGAGGAGAGGGGAGATGAGAGATGAGAAGAAGGATTGTTTGGCCAAGTGAAGAGCAGAGGTGTATGACTGGAGGATAAACTTGAAGTGAACAAAATCAGCTTCAGAGTGGGATTTCCTCCAGGCACGCTCTGCAGTGCGGGAGCAACTTTGCAGGTAGCGCGTCTGGAGGGTGTGCCAGGGCTGAAGCTGGCGGCGTATCTCTCCTCAAACACCAAACAAGACTTAGTACGGGGAAGAAGAATGATCTTTAATTTGAGATGGAGTTTATATGGGAAACAGGGTGGAGGTAAAATGACGCAATCAACAGAATACATTGTCTCTACATGAGGGGGATGGGAATTCCTTCAGGAGATAAAGAAACCCTGATTAGTTTAAAACAGATGGGATTAACACTTTATCAACTGAATATCACATCAATCTAAGGGCAAACAATCACACAGATATGGATAGAAAGCACAGACAATAGGGCAAACAATCACACAGATATGGATAGAAAGCACAGACAATAGGGCAAACAATCACACAGACAGGGATAGACAGCACAGACAGTAGGGCAAACAATCACACAGGCCGGGACAGCCAGACCTGACAATAGGGCAAATAATCACACAGACAGAAGCAAAAAGTTAAACTCAACGGCGCTAGCTCAATTAGGTTTGCCAATATATACCCCCAAAAAGGGTGCTTCCCATCACCCAAAAAATAAATCCAAGATAAAAGAGAAAAGGGGGTGGCGCTCACGTTGGTACTGTGTAGGATATCAAAAGAGAAAAGAAAACATATTGCATATAAGAGATAATCTTTAAAGTCACGCTAATCTTATTTTCTTTTCTTAAGTCAATCTTTGTGGACACAGGAATAAATCCAGCAGGTCAGCACTAGGGATGAGCTGTTCGGTTCGGAGTTCGATTCGAACATCGCCTGTTCGCAAACTATGAACATTTCTGCGTGTTCGCCGCATGTTCGCCCACAATGGACCACAATGCACTTTTCCACTGGCCTGAAGCTTGTAATTGGCTACAGCCTTGCATCTGACCACAGGTCAGGTGCAAGACAGGTTCAAGACTATGCCAATCACGGCTCAGAGTCCTGAATGGGCAAATTTTGCCCAATCATGGGCTCACAGAGCTAAGTCGCGCAGCACACTATATAAGATTTCACACAGCGCTTCAGCACGCGTTTGAGAGGAGATTGTTGTTGTGTTAGTGTGTGTTCTCACTGCCACCAGCTACTGGGGGGTCTCATTTATACAAAATATCTGGGAATTGTTCTAATCTGTGTGTTCTCACTCCCAGCACTGACGCCTTGACCAGATGCATATCTTTTTAATATAGGACCGCATGATCCACACCTGCACTCTTCCACAATACCACAGAGGGGTTACTGTATAATGGCACTTGCTGGCCTGGCACCAAAGGCACAATATTTGGGTGCACTGACGCCTTTACCAGATTTATATAATTTAAATTTTTTGGACCGCAGGGTCCAACCCTGCACTCTTCCACAATACCACAGAGGGGTTACGGTGTGACGGCACTGTTGCCAACGCTAAAGGACCAATTTTAAAGCACCTATTGTTACTTTCATCCAAACTCTGCATAAGTTTTACAATAATTTAGCCAAAAAATCACTAAACTTTTTCTACGTGTCCGAAAATGTCTCCTCTTTTCATACAGGCTGCCGCCCCAAGCAGTTGTTTATGAATAGATTAAAGGAAAAGCATTTACCGTAATTCGAAACGTAATTTTTTTGTTTTTAAGTGTTTCTATACATCCTAGAAATCCGCCACTTCACAGGCATTTTATGGGGACCTCCTAGGCACAATATTTGAAGGAATTTTTCGTTTTTATTTTTAACCCTTATTTCATGGAAAACGCACTGTTCCTTTTAAAAACGTTTTTTTTAAAAACTTTTTGTCTTTGTTTCCTGTCCCCCAGGGCACTACCCGGACCCCCATACACCTTTTATGGCAAATATCTAGCACATATGCCCTCTTGGAGGGCACTCTCTAAAAACCGAATTTTCAGCCCCATTGACTTGTATTGAGTTCGAGTTCGGATTCGAAAATTTGGAAAGTTCGGGTTTGAATACGAACCGAACTCGGGTGTTCGGCTCATCCCTACTCTTAAGTAGGGATGTGTGTTTCGGAATTTCGGAATTTTCACGAAATTTCCCAATTCGTGCATTCGGATTCGGCTGATTTTCCGAAAATTTTCAGATCCGAAAACGGCAGATCTGAACAAATTTTCGGGCCGAAACGAAAACTTTTCGGAATTTTCAAATGGAGTGGAAATGTGTAAAATCGAAATTCATTTTCGTTCCATTCGTGATTTCGGTTCCATTTCAGTAATTTCGGACATCGTATTTATATCGCTGATTCTGTAATTAAATTTTGTATCATTCCCATCTCAATGTTTCCTTCCTGGAAAACCAGAGAAATCTCAATGTATCCTTCTTGTAAAACCAGAGAAATCTCAATGTATCCTTCTTGTAAAACCAGAGAAATCTCAATGTATCCTTCTTGTAAAACCAGAGAAATCTCAATGTATCCTTCTTGGTAAAATCCTTTATAAATAAATAAATGTATCCTTCTTGTAAAACTCCAGAGATCTCAATGTATCCTTGCTGGTAAAATCCTTTATTTATAAATAAATAAATAAATGTATCCTTTTTGTACAAAATGAGAAATCTCAATGTATCCTTCCCGGGAAACCAGAGAAATCTCAATGTATCCTTCTTGTAAAACATGAGAAATCTCAATGTATCCTTCTTGTTAAAACATGAGAAATCTCAATGGCAGAATTATCGTATCGTATAATTATCATATCCGAAAAACCATTAGTTTACGTCAAAACGAATAGACACTTTGAAACGAGGAGAACAGACGTTCCGAAAAACACGAAAATTTCCGAAATCACGAAAAAAAAGTCGATACGAAAAACGAAACGAACCGAAACGAAAATCGTCCGAAACGAGTCTAAACAAGAATTTACAAAATCCGAATGAACCGAACCGAAAAAAAAAATCGCTGCACAAGCCTACTCTTAAGCCACAGACAGCACCACACTCAGTCCCATCTTGCACATTGCCACACACTCAATTATTGTCCTATACATGTAGCCCCGCACAGTCATACGACATTCGGCGCACATACATGCACATGTCAGCTTATTGGGAAAGGGGGCGGCAAAATGCACCTTCGCCTGTGCACTCAAAGTTCCTTGCACCGGCCCTGCTTGAGAGGTGAGGCAGGATTATATGGGCTGTCCAGGCCCAGCCCACACCTGAGGCTGGAGAGGTAAGGGGAAAACAGGAATGGATCCCTGAGTGTGGCAAAATCCGGACTGGAACATGATTCTGAAAGTGGAACTGCACCTCACTTTCCTATTCTCTGGCGTCTACGACGCAAACCGTGTCATCTCCCCAGCCAGACTCTGTGCCTTTCTCCAGTCTTCAGACAAAGCTCAAAGACCGGTGTGGTGTAGTTGCCCTGGCTGCAAACGGGGGGGAGGGGGTTGGGTGTTTCTTTTGGCATTTGGCTGTTGACAGTTGGTCGTCCATTGTGTCTGCCAGTTGAGGCTGACTAGTGATGCAGCCAGTTGCTGTTATAGGAAACCTGTGTGTTTAGTTGTTAATAAACCTATTAATGAAAAGCCAAGACGTCTTATATTATCCAGAACACTACAGTGGTGACGAGGCGGTTGGATCTGCATGATGGCGCTGATTGGCACTCTGCATGATTTTAATCCAGACACTGACTCTTGGATCTCTTGGGTGGAAAGGTTTGAACAGTATCTCACTGCTAATGGCATTTTGGAGACAAAACAGGTGTCCGTGTTCCTCACAGCGATTGGAGCGAAGGTGTACAACACAAGATCTCCTGTATCCAGAGAAAGCTGCACGCAAGCCGTTAGCTGTGTTAGTTGCTTTACTGCGGGCCACTATCAGCCACAGCCAATTGAAATCTCTGAAAGATGGAAGTTTTATAAAAGACATCAGGAGCCTGGAGAAAGCGTCTCCTCCTTTGTCTCTGCTCTCAGGAAGTTGGCAAGTACCTGTCAATTTGGGGAGTATTAAGTCACAGCCCTCAGAGACCAGTTTGTGATGGGGTTACAGTGTGAAGCTATGATTAAGAGACTTCTTACCAAGAAAGTGCTGACCTTACACAAAGCTATGGCTATCGCTAGCATCATGGAACAAGTCACCAGAGAAGCTGATGTTTTGCATAGGCAGCAAAAGACTGAGCAAGAGGCGGAAATATTCCATACAGATACCAGGGAGCGGTACAAGCGGAATAAACAGTACAATTCCTTACGTCAAAGGACGGTGCATGGAGAGCCCCAAAATGGATGTTATCGATGTGGGGTGACTTCACATGAATCTCACTCATGTCGTTTCTGGAATGCCGTTTGTCACTCCTGTGGTAATAAAGGGCATATTCAAAGGGTCTGTAAGAAAGGGACGGTGCATGAAGGGAAGCCGCATAAATTGCTTCAGAAGAGAGCATATCAAATCCAGCTCCAAGACTCCTCGGATGACTCAGACGGCCACATTCCCATTCAAACAGTAAAACTTTATAAGATGGATTCAGCTTATTCAGCCATTTCTGTTCCAGTGAAGATTGAAGGGAAATATTTGACCATGGACCTGGACACGGGGGCGGCTGTTTCTGTGATTACTGAGCAAGACTGGCGGAGATTAAAAGTAAATGTTCCAGTGATTAAGACAGCTGTTCGTCTACAGACTTATTCAAAGGAAGTATTAACCCCTCTGGGCAGTGTACATGTGAGAGTGCAGTTAAATGGACGCTCGGAGAAGCTGACGTTATATATTATGAAGTCTGGGGGTCCTCCACTATTTGGAAGAGAATGGATTCATAAATTGGGAATGCCAGACATAAAGTGTAATGCTTGCCACGCCTTACAGACATTACCTGTGGTTTCAGTTTGGATACAGGACTTGCAGAGGAAGTTTGCCCCAGTTTTTGATGATACTTTGGGGACAGTTAAGGGACGGCAAATGTCCCTAAATATGAGGGAAAATGCTGTTTTAAAATTTTTTAAGGCACGGACTGTACCTTTTGCACTTAAAGCTGGTGTTGAAGCGGAATTGATGCGTCTAGAGAACCTTGGGATCATTTCCAGAGTGCGCTGCAGTGAATGGGCCTCCCCGATTGTGCCTGTGTGTTAAAAGAATGGAGACATTGGGATATGTGGGGATTTCCGTATGGCTGTTAATTCTCAATTTGCTGTGGATAAATATCCACTTCCATAGATTGAGGACATTTTTGCAACTTTGGCCGAGGGACAGCAGTTCACCAAGCTGGATCTCAAACATGCATACCTGCAGTTATCAGTGCATCCAGAATCCAGGCCTTTCCTCACCATCAATACTCATAAGGGGCTGTTCCAGTATAACAGAATGGTATTTGGGGTAGCACCAGCACCAGCAATTTGGCAGCGTACAATGGAAGAATTGCTTGCTGGAGTGCCGGGGACACAATGTCTGCTGGATGACATGATGATCACTGGCCGAACGGAGAGGGAGCACCGGCAGAAAGTACAAGACGTGCTTCAGATACTAATGGATAATGGACTCAAAGTTAATATAAACAAATGTGAGTTCTTGAAAGATCACCTGGAATTTTGTGGTCACGTTCTTGATAAAACTGGACTTCACACCACTGATGAGAAAGTGAAAGCATTGGTAGAGGCGCCCATACCAAGGAATGTAACGCAGCTGCGCTCATATTTAGGGCTGCTGAACTAGTACAATAAATTTTTGCCCAATTTAGCCCATACCTTGTTCCGCTGCATAGGCTTTTGGAAAAACAACAAAAATCGAAATAGATGGAGTCCTGCTCGGCTGCTTTTAAAGCTTCAAAGGAACTAATACGCAGCTCCAGAGTCTTGGTTCACTATGATTTGTCTAAACCATTGAGTATCGCCTGTGACGCTTCTCCTTATGGGCCGGGAGCTGTGCTGTCCCATTCCATGCCTGATGGTACAGATCCACCTATAGCGTTTGCTTCTCGCTCCCTCACCCCAGCTGAGCGCAATTATTCACAAATTGACAAGGAGGCTTTAGCGATAATCTGGCACTGAAGAAGTTTCACTTTTATATTTATGGCCGTTCTTTTACGCTGTTGACCGATCATAAGCCGCTATTGGCAATATTCAATCCTACAAAGAGTATTTCTCAGAGTACCGCGCTCGTCTCCAAAGGTCTACCTTACTGCTGGGGGCTTATCCGTATGAAATCCCGTACAGGCCTCATGATAAACATACAAATGCAGATGCGTTTTAACGCCTTCCTCTTCCACTCTCCACCAATTATGTTCGGGATTCACCACCTTCCATTTACTTTAGCAAAACACTGACTGCTGTTGAAATAGCCCAAGAGACCAGTAAGGATGCTGATCTTCAAGAAGTTTTGTCTTATGTACAACATGGTTGGCCATTTCAAACCTCTCCACGTCTCCGACCTTTTCACTGCAGGAATCTTGAGCTGTCAGTCAGAGAGGGATGCTTGCTATGGGGAGAGCGGGTAATTGTTCCTCCAGCCTTGCAGAAACCCACGTTACAAATTTTGCATGAAGGGCATCCAGGAATAGTCCGGATGAAACAAAAAGCCAGGGGTCATGTATGGTGGCCAACTTTGGATGAGGATATAGGCAAACTACGTTGCAGCCTGTTCAGGATGTGCTGTCAGGTCGTAACAGACCCGCTGGCTTACCTGCCTCCGAGTCCCGGACCGCGGCCCCACGCCGATGCTCCAAGTCCCCCGAGGCCTCCCTTGCGGCTATGGTGGCTGTCTCCTAGGTGGGATCACTCCCGACGTCGGTCGCACCATGTCAGGGACCCCTCCAAGCGCTCACACACTTCCGCAGCACCATGGGCCTCCTTCACGGCAGCACTCCCCCAGCATCGGCGACCAGACATTTCGGCGTCCCACGTGGTTCCTCCAAGATGGCGTCACCAAGTAAGATGCCAGGAACCCCAACCAATCGGAACCCGGTTTCCCCAGGCAACCAGATAGCATTCTACCCTGATTGGTGCAATTCCCACAGGCACACTATTTAAATCCCAGTCTCTCCAAGACTCATTGCTCGGTTGTCCTGTTCCTCTCCCACAAACACCCCTTCCTGAGTATACCTGTCTACGCACTCTCTGCCATCCTTGCCGTGTACCGAACCTTTGCCTGTGCCACCGACTACTCTCTGCCAGCCTTGCCGTGTACCGAACCTCTGCCTTGTTTACAGAACTCCTCACAAGATCCAAGATCTCACCTAACCGCTTGTTTTCGCATCCTGAACTCCGTAAACCCAAACCTGACAGATACAACCAAGCCAAAAGATATGGAGCTCGCGGATATAGCCGATGCCCTCAACACTATGTCCCGTCAAATTGGGAATCTGAATCAAACCGTCCAAGATCTACAAACCGGACAGGCTCAGCTCCAGAACCATGTCTCAGACCTTATGGCCACCGCCTCACCCCTCTCTAACTCAAGCCTACCAACCCATGTAACCTTGGGTGATTCAATGACTCCTTAACCTCTCGTACAATTACCAGACCGCTTTTCCGGGGACCGGAATAAGTATTGTATATTTCTCACAGACTGTCAACTCCTGTTTTCTTTAAAACCTCGCACCTACCATTCTGAGGACGTTCGAATCAAAACAGTGATATCGCTCTTACAAGGTGAACCACGTCTATGGGCTCATCACCTCATAACTAGCAACGATCCTATTCTTACGTCCTGGGAAGCCTTTGTCACGGCGCTGGACGACCTGTATGATGACCCGTATCGTTTTGAGTCGGCCTAGACCTCCATACGAGATCTCAGACAAGGGAAACGTCCAGTGGAGGATTATATCGCCGAATTCAAGACCCTGTCCATAGAGCCCGACTGGAATGAAACTGCCCTGGTCAGTCAGTTCAAAGTCGGATTATCCAGCGAGATAAAGGATGACCTATCTCATGTCCGAGCCCCTCTCTCCCTTGAACCTCTCTTACAACTTGTCACCAACATAGACCGATGCCTGCGAGAACGGAGAAAAGAACGAGTCACCACCACCTCCACCCCATCCACGAGACGACCTTTCCTTTCTACACACACATCCTTCCCTCCACCTCTTGCTCTCTCTGCATCCATCGAGGAAAACATGCGGATTGGACTAGTAAAGGGGCACCTACCGCCTGAAGAACTAACAAGACGTCAGACCCATCACCTGTGTCTATATTGCGGTAAGAAAATACGTATCTGGTATGCGCGAAATTAGACGCTAGGGAACTCGGACTGGTCTCTCGAATAACGTCTCCAAACAAGTGTCATGTTGGAATATAAATACAAAATACAAAAATATGACAGTATATGGGTATAAGGTATATCGTGGATAAACTCACAAAGAGCCCGTACACTGGCTCTGAGTGATGAATAGCCTCTGGGTTGTTGATCTTGTTTCACTTCTCAGGAAACCCACTCCTTGGTATGGTTAACTCATTACATCCATAAGACATGGGAAAAAAGAGAGAGAGGCACAATCTTTGTGTATATCTGACACCCAAGATACTGTTATATATCAGCCAGAATTGAACACTCACATTTGGATGAGCTATTCCCAGCTCGAAATCGAAGGCGTATGGGTTTTTCTGGTCAAACCCAATAAAGACCCGAACATGCAGAGGTGATTCTTCTTTAAAAATGGATTTAATAAAAAAATCAAATAAAGTAAAATACAGAACGCGTTTTGCCGTTGGCACACGGCTTCATCAGCTGGTCTATACATTAGGATCTAACATGCATGTTTATATACCCAAACAATAAATGAAAAAATCAAATAAAATCGTTTCTCCTGTGTGTAATTGGTGGTCAGCGTGCGTTCCTGGCCTCTTTCTGGAACATTCAGACGCGACTGACTCGCGGCGCCATCTTGCACAAGCGCATTGAGGGCTTCCGCGTTCCACCTTGCGTTCCAGATGACTTTATCCGGAAGTTGGACGTATTTTGTTGAATCGTCGTTCGTCTTGCCGCTGAAGTATATCGAGGATATCACCTGAGTTACACAACACTTCCCAGTGCCATAATGTTCATGGGGGAACAATTGTACTGCATCAGTATGGACAGAAAAATAAATAAAATAGAATCATAAGCAATGTACATGTGATAACGTGAAATAGAACCTAAAGGGAAAGGAGACTATCTAAGGAGGACAAAAGTGTAATTCGGAGAGATGCTATAACAGAACGGAGTACAAATGAGAATAGAGGATAAGATCTGAAATCTTGTTTTAGTTCTTAGAGGGAGCACCTAGTATTTAAATGAATCATGGTGAGGTGAATCAGTGTCACATCGTGCGTTGATAGGAGTAAGTATATAGTGTCACAATTTCGAAAGATAGTTAATGCACTTTACTAATACCACATGAACAAAGCTAAGGTATGGTATGACTAGATATATACGGAGGTGGAGAGACACATGGCCTCTGAAAAATATCAACGCACGATGTGACACCGATTCACCTCACCATGATTCATTTAAATACTAGGTGCTCCCTCTAAGAACTAAAACAAGATTTCAGATCTTATCCTCTATTCTCATTTGTACTCCGTTCTGTTATAGCATCTCTCCGAATTACACTTTTGTCCTCCTTAGATAGTCTCCTTTCCCTTTAGGTTCTATTCCACGTTATCACATGTACATTGCTTATGATTCTATTGTATTTATTTTTCTGTCCATACTGATGCAGTATAATTGTTCCCCCATGAACATTATGGCACTGGGAAGTGTTGTGTAACTCAGGTGATATCCTCGATATACTTCAGCGGCAAGACGAACGACGATTCAACAAAATACGTCCAACTTCCGGGTAAAGTCATCTGGAACGCAAGGTGGAACGCGGAAGCCCTCAATGCGCTTGCGCAAGATGGCGCCGCGAGTCAGTCGCGTCTGAATGTTCCAGAAAGAGGCCAGGAACGCACGCTGACCACCAATTACACACAGGAGAAACGATTTTATTTGATTTTTTCATTTATTGTTTGGGTATATAAACATGCATGTTAGATCCTAATGTATAGACCAGCTGATGAAGCCGTGTGCCAACGGCGAAACGCGTTCTGTATTTTACTTTATTTGATTTTTTTATTAAATCCATTTTTAAAGAAGAATCACCTCTGCATGTTCGGGTCTTTATTGGGTTTGACCAGAAAAACCCATACGCCTTCGATTTCGAGCTGGGAATAGCTCATCCAAATGTGAGTGTTCAATTCTGGCTGATATATAACAGTATCTTGGGTGTCAGATATACACAAAGATTGTGCCTCTCTCTCTTTTTTCCCATGTCTTATGGATGTAATGAGTTAACCATACCAAGGAGTTGGTTTCCTGAGAAGTGAAACAAGATCAACAACCCAGAGGCTATTCATCACTCAGAGCCAGTGTACGGGCTCTTTGTGAGTTTATCCACGATATACCTTATACCCATATACTGTCATACGCTGCACTTAGATCGTATTTTTGTATTTTTATTCCAACATGACACTTGTTTGGAGACGTTATTCGAGAGACCAGTCCGAGTTCCCTAGCGTCTAATTTCGCGCATACCAGATACGTATTTTCTTATACTTGCACACTTGGTTGGGGGAAACCACTATTCATCTGGTCTGCTGGGCATTCGGAGGGTATAGTGTGGGCGCTTACCACACTTCCACTTTCCTATATTGCGGTAAGCCCAACCACATGGCCCGTGAATGCCCCGACAAGACCAAGTCCCATCGAGGTAATGATCATGGAATATCAGATAACCAACGTCTAGGAAACTTATACCCTGTCGAGCCTCAACATTTGTCTATATCTATTCTATTACAGTGGGATGAACACTCGGTAACCCTTCCAGCTATGATAGACTCCGGTGCAAGTGGCTGCTTTATGGACACTACCCTGGCAACTCTTCTCTGTATACCTCATCAAAATAAAATTAACCCTTTGAGCATCCAAAGTGTTGACGGGTCTCCCTTAATATCCGGTCCAGTTACTACTGAAACCATATCTCTCACGGTATATATAGGTAGCCGGCACAAAGAAACCTTACGATTTGATCTGGTTAAATCACCCCTGTTCCCCATTATCCTGGGGTTACCTTGGCTGGTAAAACACGACCCTGCAATCTCCTGGACCACTGGCCGCTTTACCTTCTCCTCTTCCCACTGCAGGAATCACTGTCTCGTACACACACTACTGGTACCATCCTTTCTATCCTAGACCAGAACTTGAAAATCTCCCAGGTGATCTTGCCTCAGATGTACTCTGATTACGCAGACGTCTTCTGCAAAAAAGGGGTAGAAAAACTTCCCCCTCCTCGTGTATATGACTGCCCCATTGATCTCCTCCCTGGGCTGCCATCCCATATGGCTGCATTTATCCATTATCGGGACCAGAACTACGTGTACTAAAAGGGTACATTCAAGAAAATTTAGGAAAAAACTTTATCCGAACTTCTTCTTCCCCCGCTGGAGCTGGAATATTCTTTGTTGAAAAAAAGGACGGTGGTCTTCGTCCATGTGTGGATTATCGGGAGCTAAATAAGATCACCGTCAAAATCAAGTACCCATTACCATTAATACCCGAACTTCTAGACCAACTAAAGACCGCCACCGTCTTTACGAAGCTCGACCTTAGGGGGCATACAATTTATTACGCGTACGCAAAGGGGATGAATGGAAGATGGCCTTCCGCACTAGGTATGGCCACTTTGAGTATCTTGTTATGCCATATGGGCTATGTAACGCCCCAGCTGCTTTCCAACACTTCATAAACGATATCCTGCGCGATCTACTGGATGTATATGTAGTCGCCTACCTGGACGATATTCTCATCTATTCCGACTCCTTGAAACGTCATCAGCAACATGTTAATACCGTCCTTTCTCGCCTACGTTCTCATAATCTTTACGTTAAACTGGAAAAATGGATCTTTAACGCTCCCCGAATTGAATTCCTAGGATTCATAATTACCCCGGGTCACATAGAAATGGACCCCCGAAAGTTTGAAGCCATTACAAATTGGCCTCGTCCTCGTACAAAAAAAGAGGTGCAAAGCTTTATTGGTTTTGCAAATTTTTACCGCAAATTTATTCGTAACTTTTCCAGGTTAGCTCATCCCCTCACCCAATTGACCAGGAAGACCATCCCCTTCCTATGGACAGAAGAAGCCCAAAGGGCATTCGATAACTTACGCACCCAATTTACCACTGCACCCATCTTGCTACTACCTGACCCCTCCAAACCCTATTCCCTGGAGGTGGATGCCTCAGGAATCGCCACCGGAGCAATCCTCTCTCAGCGAGACAAAAACAATGACCGCCTACACCCCGTGGCTTTTTTTTCTCGTAAATTGTCACCAGCCGAAATCAACTATAACGTGGGCGATCGAGAACTCTTGGCCATAAAAAATGCCCTTGAAGAATGGAGACACCTCCTGGAAGGTACCCTTCACCCCATAACCATCTTCACAGATCATAAAAACCTAGAGTATCTGCGATCTGCACGTCGACTATGTCCTAGACTGGCTCGCTGGGCCCTATTTTTTCTCGTTTTTTATTTCACATAACCTATCGCCCAGGAAGCAAAAATGGAAAGGCTGATGCCCTTTCCCAACTATCAGAAGAAACCCCAACATCCACTGATGAAGAAGACACCGTTTTGCATCAGGGGCATTTTCTCGCAATTCAGACCCTTTTTCTTAAAGATCTCCAAACCCATAATTCCACTTTACCCCACAAATCCGGACGATTGACAGTACCACCTTCCAAGCGATTAGGAGTTCTACGTCTCAATCATGACGGCCCCACAGCAGGTCATGGAGGCATCAAGAAAACGCTAGACCTTACCCTTCGACACTTTTGGTGGCCCTCCATCTCCTCAGATGTTCAAAATTACGTCAAAGCATGCGATACCTGCAACCGTTGTAAAGTCCCTAGATCTAAAGTGACAGGACTCCTCCAACCTCTACCCATCCCACTTCGCCCATGGTCCAGTATCTCCATCGACTTCATCGTAGACCTACCTCCATCCCGAAAATACACCACTATAATGGTGGTAGTAGATCGACTTTCTAAGATGGCCCACTTCATCCCCACTCAGGGATTACCCTCCGCCAAGATTACCGCAGATCTTTTTTTCATCATATCTTCAGACTTCACGGTACCCCAGAAACCATCATCTCAGATCGAGGCCCCCAATTCACTTCAAAATTTTGGAAAGCTTTCTGTACCCTATTGCAAATATCCGTCTGTTTATCCACTGCCTTCCACCCTCACTCCAATGGCCAGACCGAAAGAACCAATCAAACCCTAGAGCAATATTTACATTGTTATACTTCATACTTGCAAGACAACTGGTCCGACCTACTCACCTCAGCGGAATTTGCGTATAATTCCCAGAAACACACCTCTGTCAAACAATCCCCTTTCTTCATCAATTATGGATTTCATCCTCCAGTCCTTCCAGACGCTCCGCCTATGAGTCCTTTGCCTATGGTCAATGACCATATTCGGAACCTCCAACAGGGTTTCAGCCTCGCGAAGAACACCCTATCAGAGGCCCAAAAAACTTACAAGAAATATGCCGACCTACATCGCAGAGCGGCCCCTGATTATCAACGATCTCAGAAAGTATGGCTTTCCACCAAAAATCTCAAATTGTCGTGTCAGACGAAAAATTAGGTCCGAAATACATAGGCCCCTACCCCATCATCTCCCCCGTCGCTGTCAGACTCCGACTCCCTCCCTCGTTAAAAATCCACTCAGTTTTTCATGTCTCCCTTTTGAAACCCTGGACCAAAGACCACTTTCCCCAACGCTCACCTCCTCCTCCGGATGCAATCACCGTAAAGGGAATAAAGGAATTCGAGGTTCAACGTATTCTAGATTCCCATTCTTGATTCAAAAGATTGGAATATCTCATCCAGTGGAAAGGATATGGATCGGAGGAGAATTCGTGGGACCCTGCGACCCAAGTCCATGCTCATTCTCGGATCCGAGCTTTTCACCTCCGACACCCCTCCAAACCGGGTCCATTACGCCCCCCCAGAGGAGTCGCCCTAAAGGTGGGGTACTGTCAGGTCGTAACAGACCCGCTGGCTTACCTGCCTCCGAGTCCCGGACTGCGGCCCCTCGCCGATGCTCCAAGCCCCTCGCGGCCTCCCTTGCGGCTATGGTGGCTGTCTCCAAGGTGGGGATCGCTCCTGGTGTCGGTCGCACCATGTCAGGGACCTCTCCAAGCGCTCACACACTTCCGCAGCACCATGGGCCTCCTTCACGGCAGCACACCCCTAGCATCGGCGACCAGACATTTCGGCGTCCCACGTGGTTCCTCCAAGATGGCGTCACCAAGTAAGACGCCAGGAACCCCAACCAATCAGAACCCGGTATCCCCAGGCAACCAGATAGCATTCTCCCCTGATTGGTGCAATTTCCACAGGCACACTATTTAAATCCCAGTCTCTCCAAGACTCATTGCTTGGCTGTCCTGTTCCTCTCCCACAAACACCCCTTCCTGAGTATTATTTATTTTATTTACTTAGTATACCTGTCTGCGCACTCTCTACCAGCCTTGCCGTGTACCGAACCTTTGCCTGTGCCACCGACTACTGTCTTCCAGCCTTGCCGTGTACCGAACCTCTGCCTGTGCCACCGACTACTCTCTGCCAGCCTTGCCGTGTACCGAACCTCTGCCTTGTTTACAGAACTCCTCGCAAGATCCAAGATCTCACCTAACGGCTTGTTTTCGCATCCTGAACTCCGTAAACCCAAACCTGACATGTGCCCAGGCTCAGAGATGCTATCCTAGAGGTGCAGTTCAGCCCTTGCTTTGGCCTCTTAACCCATGGGAGAGAATTCATATTGACTTTGCAGGACCAGTGAATGGACAGATGTTCTTAGTGGTGGTGGATGCACATTCCAAATGGCCTGAAGTGATATTACTGCCCCAGACTACAACTGATGCCACCATTGATGCCCTAGAGAAGCTGTTTGCCACATTTGGATTGCCTAAGATACTAGTATCTGATAATGGGCCACAGTTATTTTTCTCAGAAATTTCAAAGTTTCATTAAGGATCATGGTATTCAACATCTCCGTACAGCTCCGTATCATCCATCTACCAATGGTCTAGCTGAAAGATTTGGCCAGACTCTGAAAGGATTTTTAAGGAGTACTGTGACAGACCGCAAAAGCTTACCTCAACAACTCCAGCAATTCTTGTTGCAGTACAGGAACACAACTCACCCAACCACCGTCCAGCTACCAGCAGTTCTGATGTTTGGCAGACCACTGAGGACAAAGTTAGACTTATTGCAAAGGGACATCTCACAGGAACAACGTCATGTACAGAAACAGCAGGAAAAGATTAAGCATGGAAAGAGTTCACGCACATACAATATAGGGGATCCAGTCTGGATACGGATGTATAAAGGGCCAAACCGTTGATCTCTGGCAGTTATTTCCAAGATTTTGGGATTCCTCACCTATGAGGTTAGCACGTCCAATGGTCTGCACACTAAGAGACATTCAGCCCAGTTACGGCCCAGATCTGTTATGACAAACAACTGAATGACCAGGCTGAAGAGTCGACAGACACGGATATATGGATGGGGGTCTGGCATGATAATGGAGATGTATTTTCACAAGAAGAAGAGGGTTGTGCCCTTTCGAGGGAAGAAATAGATGGTGATCGTCTCAGTCAAACGCTCCCTTAAAACATTCCTATTTAGGGAAGCCGACCACCCAACTCACTGACGCAACCATCAATCACTCTCACCTTACAGTCCTCTCCTCCTGTTTCCAACCCCCAACCCTCCCAGATTGTGATTTCCTACGGGAATAGGGCCTCATCTCCTCCTGTACTGTTTGTCAAATGTTATTCAATGTATTGTAACCCTGTGTATACTGTGCTTATTGTACAGCGCTGCGGAATATGCTGGCGCTTTATAAATAAAGAATAATAATAATAATAATACTGAAGCAGATTCCACTTCACATGATCTGGCTGGAAATGTCAGTTTAGCTCGGAATCAGAGAGTCCGGCATCCTCCAGAATGCTGGCAAGCTCCAGACCCATTGAGGGATTTCCATCGGAGGAGTAAAACCTTGTGGAACCACAGATACTATGTGAACCGAAAGCACAGATTACAGAATGGAAGTCAGGAGGGTCAGGAAGATACATAGACTTGTACTGGCCATTTTTGCTTTGTTTTGTGTTTTTTTCTTTTAATAAAAGGGAGGAGGTCTGGTGTAGTTGCGCTGGCTGCCAATAAGGGGGAGTTGGATGTTTCTTTTGGCAGTTGGCTGTTGACAGTTGGTCGTCCATTTTGTCTGCCAGTTGAGGCTGACTAGTGATGCAGCCAGTTGCTGTTATAGGAAAACCTGTATGCTTAGTTGTTAATAAACCTATTAATAAAACCCCAAGACATCTCGTATTATCCAGAACACTACAACCGGGACATGTAGAGAGCCTGCTAGCATCCCCCAGAAATAAGACAGGGCTGTAGATCTGGGGTCTTTCAGGGTCAAATTGGAACAGACAGATTGAACACCTTTAATGTGTTGGGATTATTATCTCTGCACATGACTACAACATGTCGAGATTTATATTCAATAAGAAACTTATACGAGACACAAATATCAATCGTTTATATTTCCTAGAAATTCTCCTAAATTCTTTTAATTGTCTGTGTTTTGCTTTGAAGAATACACTAATCAATAATCGGATAAAAATATAGATATTTATTACGTATACAAAAAAGTTTCAAATCTCATATCATAAAAATTTATAAACAACCACAAAATCCATCAGCACATAGACACTAGCTTCCCAATATATGTATCACCTGTTAGTAACTGCATATATGATTAATATCATTTACCTTATCAGTTAGTAACTATACACAAATGGTTAATAAACATTTCTGCTTAATGAAACATTAACATATATTTCCCAGCAAACCAATGTTTAACAAGCTAGATCTTGTAGAGATATATGTATCTCTCTATACTACATGGATCAACAAAAGATGAGCTATCACTTATTCTATTTTTAGAATGATAAGTAATAAAAACTTATTTAGTGAATCCTCCCCTAATATCGCGAATTAAGCTTCTAATCTCCTTTTTATTTTGTAGTTATATAATTCCTTGCTTATTAATTTCAATCACAGTAATTTCCAAATTCAATATATATATATATATCGGTATATCAATCTTACAACAATTTCTTTAGGATAGATCCTTATATCCGATTCTTCTTCATATCTCTATCTGCAGATATAGAAATATTTTGAAGACTCTAGATCTAATAGACTGAGATTTCTCAGATTACTATCTGTTGCAAGAAATACTCCAAATATATATAATTTATTAACTTTAAATTTGCTCTCTCATACATTACCTCCAATCTGGATTAAATGAGTTACTGCCTTGGAATATTCTTTGATTGTTTTGGGATATGTGAAAATTATCAATGTCAGATAATCTTTGCATGTGAGTTAGAGATGAGGTGTGAAATCGTGAGTGCATTGTCTCCTGGGATGGTCTGCTAGCGATGGTCTGCCTGCGATGGTCTGCTTGCGTGAATGCCTTATGTCCTGGAATGATCTGACTACATTGTCGTGTCCTGGAAGTCTGAATGCATTGTCGTGTAAGTCTGAATGCCTTTGCAACACACAGTACAGCTTTAATTATAGTCAATTTGACGTCACTAACATTCTAGCTCTTTCCATCTAAATATTATATTCTTTATATTAATATGATATTTACTATACCTCTAGAGGGCAGTGTTGCACTTCTAATTATTTCCACCATTTAATTTTAATATCTCTTATCTCAGGTCAAAGGTCAATCTGTCTTAACAAAGACCCTCTATTTTCAGTTGTAGACACTGAGTCTTTCCTGTCCAAAATTAGATTAATAATCTCCACTCCTCTCAAAATTTTTACTAAGTAAATTCCTTTCTCTGGCACTTAGCTCGGCATTATATCAAATAAAAACATTTTAAGATTCCCTCATGTCTGGCATTTTAAAACAAACAGCTTTTAAAGTTTCACCTAGCCGTGAACTATTTAAAAAAATCTCTGTTCATTTCTAAAACTAGGGAAAATTGAAAAAGAAAAGACTTTCCATTTAAAACAAGATGGCTACAGGCATCCATTTTAATTTTTCCTTCTAATATACCCGACATAACCCCCCTTTGGTTTCATCTGTTCCTTTTGCAAGAGAACTTGATGGAAGCATGCAATATTTCCACCTTTTACCAATTAGGCTAGGTCTCCACCTTTCGGAACACGTCTTTCTTCTTTCGTCCATTTAATAATTGAAAATGCAGTGTTTTTAAACTTCAATGTACGTACTTTCTTTGTTAGTACAATCATCCAGACAGTTCGAAACATAATTACTATACAAGTCACAATCTCTGTAATTTTTGGCCCGTTATAAGCAGATAGCAATTGATGATCAAGCTGTGAATACATTGGAGCATAAATCGGAAGATTATCTATCCTTATTAGAAGTTCAATGGTATGAACAGGCTTGTTCTCTAGCAGAAATTTCAAATCTGGATTCATAGGTAGCTCTCGCCCTTGGAATGCGTCGACGATTTGTGTCTCGTCATTAGGGATGAGCTGTTCGGTTCGGAGTTCGGGCCGAACTTAGCCTGTTCGGTTAGATCGCGAACTCCGAACATTTCCGGGTGTTCGGAGCAAGTTCGACCACAATGCATCACAATGGCCCACAATGCCACAATGCACTTTCCCACTGACCTGAAGCTCGTAATTGGCTACAGCCTTGCACCTGACCACAGGTCTGGTGCAAGACAGGTTCAACAGTATGCCAATCATGGCTCAGAGTCCTGATTGGGCAAATTTTGCCCAATCATGGGCTCACAGAGCTAAGTCCCGCAGAACACTATATAAGGTTACCACGCATAGCTTCAGCATGCCTTTGAGAGGAGATTTCATAGGAGATTGTTGTTCTGTGTTCTTACTGCCGGTCTGCCACGCTACTGGGGGGTCTCATTTCTGCCAAATATCTGGGAATTTAGGTGATGTGTGTCTTGTCACTGTGCCAGCAAGTATTTTGGGGGGTACAAATTTCTTTAAAACATTTGTGAATTGAGGTGATCTTCTGTGTCTTGTCACTGCCAGCAAGTATTTTGGGTGTCATAAATTTCTACAAACATTTGGGAATTGAGGTGATCTGTGTCTTGTCACACAGCCAGTGCCACGCAGTATTTTGGGGGGTCACTAATTTTACTAAATATCTGGGAATTGAGGTGATCTGTCTCTTGTCACTGCCAGCAAGTATTTTGGGGGTCACTAATTTCTACAAAATATTTGGGAATTGTTATAATCCGTGTGTTCTCACTGGCCCATCAGGGGGTCTCACTGATTTATAGGAGGTTTCTGAGACTTGTAATCTGTGGCCTCTCACTGCCACCCATCAAGGGGTCTCACTGATTTATAAGAGGTTTCTGAGATTTGTAATCTGTGGCTTTTCACTGCCACCCATCAAGGGGTCTCACTGATTTATATGAGGTTTCACTGCCACCCATCAATGGGTCTCACTGATTTATAGGAGGTTTCACTGCCACCCATCAAGGGGTCTCACTGATTTATAGGAGGATTCACTGCCACCCATCAAGGGGTCTCACTGATTTATAAGAGGTTTCTGAGATTTGTAATCTGTGGCTTTTCACTGCCACCCATCAAGGGGTCTCACTGATTTATAAGAGGTTTCACTGCCACCCATCAATGGGTCTCACTGATTTATAGGAGGATTCACTGCCATCCATCAAGGGGTCTCACTGATTTATAAGAGGTTTCACTGCCACCCATCAAGGGGTCTCACTGATTTATAAGAGGTTTCTGAGACTTGTAATCTGTGGCTTCTCACTGCCACCCATCAAGGGGTCTCACTGATTTATAGGAGGTGTCTGAGACTTGTAATCTGTGTCTTGTCACTGGCTGCCAGCTATCAGGGTGTCTCACTGAGTTATACCAGAGTTCTTTAAATCTTTAATCGTTATACCAGAGTTGAATCAGAGTTCTGTATATATTTAATCTATATATCACTCACCATGTCTGAAAGGACAGGCAGACGCTCCCAGACACAGATAAGAGGGCAAGCAGCCCCTGTGTCGGGTGGCTGTGCCTCTGGTTGTGGTGGACATGGTGCATCCTCTGCAGGGGCACGCTTGTCCTTTCTAACTGGTGCTGGCCATCTTAAGCAGCAGCAACATACAGAGGATTTGGTGGATTGGCTAACCAGGCCATCCTCATCCTCCGAGTCCTCTGCCAGCTAGGCTTCTAGTGCTTTACAGTCCACCTCAGCTGCCAAAGCATCTAATGCAGCCTCCATGTCCACAGCTACTCCTGCCGTAGCCACGCTATCACACACGAAGTCGGCTGAATTGTTTGACTACAATGACAGTGACATGCTGCTTGAGGATGCGCAGCAAGTACAGTGCTCTGATTCAATCTCTGAGGTTGAGGAAGGGAGTATAATCAACCTAGAGGAAGGGGGTGCCAGTGATGACACACAAATAACTGGCACTCATGTTGCCCCAGCAGCTGCAGCATACTGCCAAGTTGGCTCCAGTGACGAGGAGATAGGGGATGATGATGACAATGATGATGAGGACACGGACTCCACCTGGGTGCCTGATCGAACAGAGGAATCAAGTGAGGAAGAGGGGGAGGAGGAGGCACAGCAAACACGAGGCACAACATCCTCTATGACCAACCGTAGCACTAGCCAGTCCAAGGCATCACATGTCAGAGCTGCTCTGGTGCAGAGCGCTGTTGTCTCAAAGCACACACGCAGGAATTCTGCTGTCTACTAGGAGTTCTTTAAGAATTGTGCAGCAGACCCCACCGTTGCTATTTGTAATCTATGTCAGCTGAGGCTGAAGCGTGGGATAGACACCGGACACTTGGGTACCACGTGTTTGAGGCGACATATGACCTCCTGCCACACATCCCATTGGCGCAAAACTTTGCGTAGGTCCTCCTCCTCCTCATCTGTCTCTACCCCCACTGTATGTCCTGCCATGTCATTGCCTACAACCTCCACCGACAGGGATGATGCTACACTAATGGATGTACCAGCTCCTTCCTCACAATGTGACATCATCCCAGTAGCTGAAGATTTACGCAGTCAGATTACGTTGCCGCAGCTGCTGCAGCGTAAGAAAAAATATAGTCCCAACCATCCCCAAGCACAGCGTCTAAATGCCAGCTTAGCAAAATTACTCGCATTGCAGCTGCTGCCTTTCCAGCTGGTGGAATCTGCTCCCTTCTGTGAATTTGCTGAATGTGCTGTACCACAGTGGCAGGTTCCAAAACGCCATTACTTTTCACGCAAGGCCATTCCAGCACTATACCAGCAGGTGGAAGACAATGTTATCCAGTCATTGGGAAAGGCAGTCAGCAACAAGGTGCATGTGACTTTAGACACGTGGTCCAGCAAGCATGGACAGGGTCGTTACATTTCCTTCACGGCACACTGGGTAATTCTGATTTCAGCTGGGAGGGATCCAAGACGGGGATCTGTGCTGGAGCTTGTTCATCCACCACGCCTCCAGAAAGCTGCTTGTATGAGGTCTGTCTGCTCCACCACCACCACCTCTCCCTCTTCCTCCTCCTCCTCTGTCTCTGGCGAAGTGGCAGTTAAACCGACGCCTGACAGGGTCTACGCAATGGCTTAAGCAAAAAGAAGCCATACTGTGCTTGAGCTGGTTTGTTTAGGGGACAGGAGCCACACCGGGCCAGAAATTCTGTCAGCTCTGCAGGGCCAGGTGCAGAGATGGTTAACACCACGCCAGCTTCAGCTGGGAATGATCGTCTGTGATAATGGCAGCAACCTTCTCTCCGCCCTACGCAAGGGTAAATTGACACATGTACCGCATGTAAATCTAGTGGTACAGCGTTTCCTAACCAAGTACCCAGGGCTGCCAGAGCTTCTCAGCCAGGCCAGAAAGGTCTGCAGCCACTTCAGACTGTCATTCCCAGCAAGCGTTCGCCTGACAGAAATTCAAAGAGAATTCCACCTTCCCACAAACCGTCTGATCTGTGACATGCCCACCAGGTGGAACTCGACATTAGCAATGCTTCAGCGTCTGCACAAGCAGCAGAGGGCCATCAACGAGTACCTGTGTGAGTATGGCACAAGGACAGGTTCAGGTCAACTTGTTTCCCCCCCCCCGCAGTGGCTGATGATCAAGGATGCATGCACTGTACTGTCACCATTTGAGGAGGCAACGAGGATGGTGAGCTGGGACAGTGCATGCATCAGTGACACAATTCCTTTAGTGTTCCTGCTGGAGCACACTCTGCGGGGAATTATAGATGTGGCTCTAGAGGCAGAGCAGCGGGAGGAAGAAGAGGCCTTCCCTAGCTCTCAAGGCCCCAGTCTTTCCGCAGACAGCATTCCAGCGGGTCCTACTCAGATCAGACAGGTGGACATTCCTCAAGGGCGGGTTTCGTGTGCCCAGATACACAAGGGCTAGTGCGTGGCTGGGAGGAGGAAGTGCACGATGGGGTCATCCTCATTGACCAGGAAGACTCGGAAGCAAATGCCACCTCCAACCTACGCTGCATGGGCTCCCTAATAATGCAAAGCCTGCTAAAGGACCCCAGGATTTGTGCTATCAAGGAGAGGGATCATTACTGGTTGGCAACCCTTCTTGATCCACGATACAAGGGTAAAGTTGCAGAGCTCATCCTGCCTGCACAGAGGGAGTACAGGATGAAAAAACTTGAGGACGCTCTAAAGCGACACTTGTGTAACACCTTTCCAGGCACTGGTAGGTTACCAAGGAATAGTGGTGAAGGCCAGAGCCGCTTGACTGTTGCACTTTTTAATTTTTTTAGTCCACGACGCCCAGGGACGTCAAATGTAGGCACCCACTGCCAGCTTCATCATATGGTGCAGGACTACCTGGGGCAAGGGCAGACCTGGATACCTTTCCAGCAGATGATCCACTGGCTTACTGGGTGTTAAGATTGGATCACTGGCCAGAACTTAGCCAATATGCTATGCAGCTACTAGGTTGCCCTTCATTTAGCGTGCTTTCTGAAAGGACGTTCAGTGCCGCTGGAGGTTTTATCACAGACAAAAGAGTGCGTCTGTCCACCGACTCTGTAGACCGGCTGACATAAAAATGAATCAGTCCTGGATCAGCAGCTATCAACCTCTGATGCTGACGTAACGGAATAGATCGGGGATGTCTTCTGCATTCACAAAACCTCCAGCACTGAACTCTTCCACAATACCACAAAGGGGTTAAAGTGTGAATGCACTTGCTGCCATGAAAGGCACAATATTTGGCTGCAATGACGCCTGTACCAGCTTTATAACATTTTAATTTTTTTGAACCGCATGGTCCACCCCTGCACTCTTCCACAATACTACAGAGGTGTTACTGTATGATAATACTTGCTGGCCTGGCACCAAAAGCACAATATCTGGGTGCACTGACACTTTTAACAGATGCATATGCATATCTTTTTAATATAGGACCACATGGTCCACCCCTGCTTTCTTTCACAATACTACAGAGGGGTTACTGTATGATTGTACTTGCTGGCCTGGCAGTCTGGCACCAAAGGCAGAATATCTGGGTGCACTGACGCCTTGACCAGATTCATATCTTTTCAATATAGGACCACATGGTCCACCCCTGCATTCTTCCACAATACCACAGAGGGGTTACTGTATGATGATACTTGCTGGCCTGGCAGTCTTGCACCAAAGGCACAATATCTGGGTGCACTGACTCCTTGACCAGAATCATATCTTTTTAATATAGGACCACATGGTGCACCCCTGAATTCTTCCACAATACCACAGAGGGGTTACTGTATGATAGTACTTGCTGGCCTGGCACCAAAAGCACAATATCTGGGTGCACTGACGCCTTTAACAGATGCATATCTTTTTAATATAGGACCACATGGTCCACCCCTTCATTCTTCCACAATACTACGGAGGGGTTACTGTATGATAGTACATGCTGGCCTGGCAGTCTTGCTGGCCTGGCACCAAAAGCACAATATTTGGGTGCACTGCCAATGACGCCTGTATCAGAATCATATCCTCAGAGGGGTTACGGTGTGACGGCACTGTTGCCAACGCTAAAGGCCCAATTTTAAATTACCTATTGTTGCTTTTATCCAAAGCCTGCATAAGTTTCACAATAATTTAGCCAAAAAAATCACTAAACTTTTCTGTGTCCGAAAATGTCTCCTCTTTTCAAACAGACTGCCGCCCTAAGCAGTTGTTTATGGATAGATTAAAGGAAAAGCATTTACTGTCATTTGAAACATCATTTTTTTGTTTTTAAGTGTTTCTATACATCCTAGAAATCCGCCACTTCACGGGCAGGTTATGGGGACCTCCTAGGCACGATATTTGAAACAATTTTTCATTTTTATTTTTAACCCTTATTTCATGGAAACCTCACTGTCCCTTTAAAAACGTTTTTGTTTTTACTTTTTGTCCTTGTTTCCTGTCCCCCAGGGCACTACCCGGACCCCATACACCTTTTTATGGCAAATATCTAGCATATATGCCCTCTTGGAGGGCACTCTAAAAACCAAATTTTCAGCCCCATTGACTTGTATGGAGTTCGGGTTCGGATCCGAACATTTGGAAAGTTCGGGTTTGAACACTCAGACGTGTTCGGCTTATCCCTACTCGTCATACCAGACATCATTTCCGACCAGATAAAGAGTAACGTCTCTGATATCAACTCTTGATTCTTTAGGAACTTTCACGAGAATCACTGGTATAGGTATCAACACCTTCTGGTTTTGTACCAGATCCTTCCGGTAAACATTTGCCTCCCTTTCTGTGTAAAACAGCGGTTGCAATAAAATATGCGGCAAATCTTTTCTTCCGGTGCTTCTTGTACATAGCAATCAACGGTATCCTGGCTTTATCCAGGATGTCTTTCACGCTTGCATGAGCTTGATTCACATGGGACTTTAGCATTGGATCTACTCGGAATTGTGCAGAAAAACGTATAATTTCCAGATAATCGCAATCTCCTTGGTGGTTCGACTCATCTTTGCGGATTAGCGTCGCAGTTCGATTAACCACTTTTCTCTATTTCTGTTGAAAGAAAGAGTATAAATAACCATTCATAGATTTCAATCTATACACCCTCAGTTTTCCTTAAACACAACTAGTGATTTCACTCAAATTCCCTATAGAGACTCTGATCTCTGATTAAATTTAATTAACCTTACAGATCTAGTCTATCTACTAACTTGAGTTAAACATCTGAATGCTGGGAAGAATAGTCACATGTTAATCAAAACAATCACTTCACAAGATACCAGTTAAGTGTCTTCTGCTGGTCCATTTTCACACATCCTGAGGTGATCTATGATGACAATCATGCAATTGAGCTTGGCAGTTTTATTTCTTATAGAAATACAACACATACATTTTCCAATAACATTATGGCTGTCTCCGTCATTATCTAGATCTGTTATCCACTCATCTTGAGGATTAGGGTATCTGATCACTTTAAGGTTAGCCATCTTATTCAACAGCTCCCTGCTAAATGTAGCTATTTTCCTGGCGCAAATCTAGCTTAGCCATTTTTTTTCTAGCTAAACTATTTGAACGTATAGGGAAAAATACCTCTTCATATATCTTCTCTATTTCAGTTAAGAACTGAGAATGGTCACTATGCCCATTTGGTTCAGTCTCTCTCTTGTGGAGGTGAATAATTAGCACATCATTCTCCAGACATATATCTCGAATTCTCTCAGGGGGAACACATATAGTGTTATCCTCCTGCTCTCCTGGAGTTAGGGGCTTTGGCCTTAAAAAGAGATATCAGGTGTCTAGCTATTTCTGAAATGGACTGCAGTAGAATCCGGCCTTTCCTCAATCACGTGGCAGTTACGCTGAGCGTGATGGGATTGGGATCTATCATAGCTAATGGGAACATTTACTTGGGACCAAATGACCTCATTGATAAAATCAATGATTGGATTTAACCTTTTGAGAAGGTCCATTCCAATAATTAGGCGATTTTGGGGCAGATCCACGATAAGCGTTGGATGCCGAATTACTTTATTCCCCAATTTAAAATCCAATTTAGCTAGTGCCCAGAACTTTCCGAGATGTGCCACTCACACTCACTAGATCAGCATTAGAGTTATCTAATCTAGGCTTCCTGGAGGACAGTTCTTGAACCTGGTCAAAATAATTAGCTGATACTAATGTAACCTGGCTTCCTGTGTCTAGCAGAGATATAATATGTGATAAATTATCTTGTAATTCTACATTCACATAATATCGGTCTTCAATGCTATGCAATTTACAGAGAAATTTAGAGTGAGATATGAAATTTGGTTTTGTACAGATTTTACCGACAGAATTTCCTCTCTCAGGCATGCTCTTGGCAACTGTGCTGTCCTTCTCGGATTCAGTCTTCTCAGCTTGCTCGCACTTCGACTGGAGAGATAAAATACATTTTCCTTCTCTTGGCAGGGAAGGGGTTAAATCATCAACCATACAAACATTTGTATTAACCATTTCATCATCACTTTCTGGTAAATTGTCATGGACACTGGTTACTTCATCAGAATCATCATCTAGTCACTGGTTGGGCGGGGCTGCAGGTGTTGCATAGTTTACAACCTAACCAGGGTTATTTCCAGTCATCAACTGAGTGATCTGATCCAGTTTTTCTGTCAGCACACGGAAATTTTCCTGCATTTGACCAATACGCTGGCGTACATTATATCTCCGCTTTCTATTCGTCCTTGGGGACGAAGCTTGCGCATTCTCAGAATCAGATTCAGTTTTAACTCTGGTCGCTTCCTGTCTAGGTACCTTTTCCCTTAATTTAACCCACTGAGTTCTAGGTACCCATTGCTTCCTAGGCTGAAATTTACTTCCTGAATTTTCTCTGGCAAACCCTCTTTCCTGATCTGGCTTGAATTTTTCCCTTTTAGGTATGGAGTCACGCAGAGTTTCTGCATAACTCTTTTTCTGGGACTCAAATTTAATATCACCCTTTTTAACGTGAGTTTCTGCAATTTCCTCAGGTGAGTTCTTCACTCTTTTCCCCTGAGTTTCTTCACTATATTCAAATACAGTAAATAGGGTCATACTCTCTTTTAGTACCCAATCCAAACCATTTCTCGGGTCATAATCTCTTGCCAAAATAACCTTTATTTTATTTGGCAATGCATCATAAAATAATTGGATAAATTCAGGGTTTTCAAAATTTGGGTTTCTTTCAGCCAAGCTGTACGCATTTTTAAGGACTGAAAGAAATTCACGGGGACTTTGATTAGGTCTACATTTTAGAGTTAAAATTGCTCTTTTCGCAGCTAGACTGGTGCGGTGAGGCCAAAATTCAGATTTGACCTCGGAGACTATTTTACTCCAGTTCTCCAGAATACCAGATTCTTTCAAAGACTGAAAAAAATACCTATGTTTGCCTTCAAAGACCCATGGGATAAACTCAATTTTCTGAGCATCTGAAGTGATACCTAAAACTGATAATGCTTCTTCAAACACCTCTAAATGGTTTATGATCTTTGGAGAGTTCCTTTGGTCCCATATCCCCACTGAGTTTTTTAAGAAATGGACGATTCTCGTTAAATCCTGCACTTTATGAGATTTCTTAACAGACTGTGGCTGACTAGAGTGATGTGATTTGAAATACTCCAGTGTAAGAGGCTTCGCTCTTTTTTCATCATGAGATTTAGTTTCACTTTCGCTATATCTCTGGCTCTGCAGCGATCTGTCACCAGGCTTTGAGTTATAGCTCACAGCTTTCAAAGGGAACTTCTCTAAGGAAGGAGTTTTAACCCTTTGAGCATCAGCTTCAACCTGACGTAACTCATCAGCAAATTTCTCATGTTCGCGTTTCAATCTCGCCAATTGTGCACTCAGTTCCTTATTTGAATTTGATAACTGATCAATCTCATCTTGCAATTGAGTTTTTACTTTTTTATAAACAGTCAATTCTTTGATCATACCTTCCGAATCAGAACTTAATTGATTTACAGTAACATGCAATTTGCGGTTTCTTTTTTCTACACTTTGCATAGTCTCATTTGTATCATTCCATCGTTTGTTTAATTCTACAATCAAATATATACATTCAGACAAAAATTGACAAGCCAAAATTTCCTTGTCTCTTTTTGTCTTTGCGGTACAGATTTGTCGCAAATAATCAAGAAACATTGAATGATCAGATCAGATTGCATCAGCATATGTAGAAACACTTGATTGTAATACTTTTGTCCTATCAAATAATTCATCTGTGACGTGTAACTTGTCTTTTAAATAAGACATCACATCAATCAAAATTATTTGATTTGTACTTACATCATCTTCATTAGTGTTGTCACAAATCTCAGATTCTGATTCAGACATTGTTTACTAAACAATCCTAAAACCACAATCAATATACAACAACAAAATCAGAATATATATATATATATTTTACCACTGTCTAATCAGACAATACTGACAGTTGTATAACAAACAAAAACTACAATCTCGGTTCAGTGCCTCCAATATGTGTAATGAACTTATCTCGGCAGCTGCCTCCAATATGTTGGGATTATTATCTCTGCACGTGACTACAACATGTCGAGATTTCTATTCAATAAGAAACTTATACGAGACACATATATCAATCGTTTATATTTCCTAGAAATTCTCCTAAATTATTTTAATTGGCTGTGTTTTGCTTTGAAGAATACACTAATCAATAATCGGATAAAAATATATATATTTATTACGTATACAAAAAAGTTTCAAATCTCATATCATAAACAAAAATTTATAAACAACCACAAAATCCATCAGTACATAGACACTAGCTTCCCAATATATGTATCACCTGTTAGTAACTGCATATATGATTAATATCATTTACCTTATCAGTTAGTAACTATACACAAATGCTTAATAAACATTTCTGCTTAACGAAACATTAACATATATTTCCCAGCAAACCAATGTTTAACAAGCTAGATCTTGTAGAGATATATGTATCTCTCTATACTACATGGATCAACAAAAGATGAGCTATCACTTATTCTATTTTTAGAATGATAAGTAATAAAAACTTATTTAGTGAATCCTCCCCTAATATCGAGAATTAAGCTTCTAATCTCCTACATTTTATTTTGTAGTTATATAATTCCTTGCTTATTAATTTCAATCACAGTAATTTCCAAATTCAATAAATATATATTGGTATATCAATCTTACAACAATTTCTTTAGGATAGATCCTTATATCCGATTCTTCTTCATATCTCTATCTGCAGATATAGAAATATTTTGAAGACTCTAGATCTAATAGTAATCTGAGAAATCTCAGTCTATCTGTTGCAAGAAATACTCCAAATATATATAATTTATTAACTTTAAATTTGCTCTCTCATACATTACCTCCAATCTGGATTAAGTGAGTTACTGCCTTGGAATATTCATTGATTGTTTTGGAATATGTGAAAATTATCAATGTCAGATAATCAATGAATGTGAGTTAGAGATGTGGTGTGAAATCTTGAGTGCATTGTGTCCTGGGATGGTCTTCTAGCGATGGTCTGCCTGCGATAGTCTGCTTGCGTGAGTGCCTTATGTCCTGGAATGATCTGTCTACATTGTCGTGTCCTGGAAGTCTGAATGCATTGTCGTGTAAGTCTGAATGCCTTTGCAACAAACAGTACAGCTTCAATTATAGTCAATTTGACGTCACTAACAATCTAGCTCTTTCCATCTAAATATTATATTCTTTATATTAATATGATATTTACTATACCTCTAGAGGGCAGTGTTGCACTTCTAATTATTTCCACCATTTAATTTTAATATCTCTTATCTCAGGTCAAAGGTCAATCTGTCTTAACAAAGACCCTCTATTTTCAGTTGTAGACACTGAGTCTTTCCTGTCCAAAATTAGATTAATAATCTCCACTCCTCTCAAAATTTTTACTAAGTAATTTCCTTTCTCTGGTACTTAGCTCGGCATTATATCAAATAAAAACATTTTAAGGTTCCCTCATGTCTGGCTTTTAAAAAAACAGCTTTTAAAATTTCAACTAGCCGTAAACTATTTATAACAAATCTCTGTTCATTTCTAAAACTAGGGAAAATTGAAAAAGAAAAGAGTTTCAATTTAAAACAAGATGGCTACAGGCATCCATTTTAATTTTTCTTTCTAATATACCCGACAAATGAATATTTCAGTACAGTTCCAGGAGGGCTAGAGACTCAAGAGAACCAGACATGTCCAGACATGAGACAATATGGTGGCATGTAATCACGGCTGAGCATTAGACTGTCTGAATACAATAGATAACAGAGTAGAAGTTACATAAATTGACAATCAGTGACCACACAGTAATTATATAAACCATTGCAACAGTAATCAGATAGTGTTTGCCTGACAAGATTAGCAACTCATCAAATATACAGCAGATAAACAGATACACATGCACCATAACAATAGACAATAACAATATTCATGCATAGCTCAGATTATATGCACAAAGAGAGGGCAAGGAAATGACACAACATCCGGCCTGCACCTCCTAAATAAATCTCCAGGTTCATGCACCCTAAATTCAAATGACGCAGGTACCCCCAAATCTCACCCGATGGTGAGAACGGTGGCCCGATCCACCGCTTCTGGACCCTGGGTGCAGAGTGAGACTGGGGAAAAAAGTCCACAGTCTCTCTCCGCGATTACTCCACGGACCTGCAGGATCTCGCAAGACCTGGCATCACAACAAGCCTCCATGGAGTTCTATGAACTCCAGCAGGGGATACTCACGGTGTTCCTTTAGTGCTGCTGCGAGTATCCAGTGGCATCTTGGGAGCAAGGAAGAGCTTTACGGCAGATCTACTCCCTCCGAGTAGTGGCATCTATCACATTAGTGGCAGTGGTGGGATGATTCTTCCTGTTAGAGAAAGTCCAAATCTCCACATGGATCCTCAAGAAATTCAGTGGACAAGCGGCCTACAGGAGTGCATGGACCTGCAGTACTCCGACCTAAAGAGACCCGGCTGAAGAGCCTGCTTGAAGCTTGGGGAAAGGTCGCCAGCAACAAACCCAAAGTGGTCATCATTGCAGAGTTAATGGAGGACGATCAGGTGAGCATGGCCCCCTCTGAATTCTCCGATTGGCAAAAGGAGGTGCAGTGGCGGCTGGCCCTGTGGAGCAGATCCACCGGCAGAGGTGATCTCAACTGCGCTAACAAAGACCACCCAACTCCAAATGGCCGAGTTGCAGCACTGGTCCTTAGGGTCCACAACATCCCAAGACTCCATGGGGATTAGGGATGAGCTGTTCGGTTTGATCGGTTCGGAGTTTGATTCGAACATTGGCCGTTCAAAAGTTTGCGAACTTCGAACTTTTCCACGTGTTCGCCGCATGTTCGCCCGCAATGCACCACAAAGGACCACAATGGACCACAATGCACTTTTCCACTGGCCTGAAGCTTGTAATTGGCTACAGCCTTGCACCTGACCGCAGGCCAGGTGCAAGACTATGCCAATCACGGCTCAGAGTCCTGGTTGGGCAAATTTTTCCCAATCATGGGCTCACAGAGCTTAGTCCCGCAGCACACTATATAAGGCTTCACACAGCCTTCAGCACGTGTTTTTGAGAGGAGATTGTCGTGTTAGTGTGTGTTCTCACTCCCAGTCTGCCACCAGCTATTGGGGGGGGTCTCACTTCTACAGAATATCTGGGAATTGTTGTAAACTTTGTGTTCTCACTGCCACCAGCAATTGTGGGGGTCTCATTTATACAAAATATCTGGGAATTGTTCTAATCTTTGTTCTCACTCCACCAACAATTTTGGGGGTCTCATTTCTACAAAATATCTGGGAATTGTTGTAATCTTTGTGTTGTCACAGCCACCAGCAACTCTTCCACAATACCACAAAAGGGTTACGGTGTGAAGGCACTTTGCTGCCACCGAAGCAATATTTGGGTGCACTGCCACTGACGCCTATATTACATCACCTCTTCCAATGATAGACTGCAGGATTTCTCACGCGCAGCCCCCACTCTCTGGAACGCTCTCCCTCATACTGTCAGACTTTCCCCTAACTTCTCTTCCTTCAAACGCTCCCTTAAAACGTTCCTATTTAGGGAAGCCGACCACCCAACTCACTGACGCAACCATCAATCACTCTCACCTTACAGTCCTCTCCTCCTGTTTCCAACCCCAACCCTCCTAGATTGTGAGTTCCTACGGGAATAGGGCCCTCATCTCCTCCTGTACTGTTTGTCAAATGTTGTTCAATGTATTGTAACCCTGTCTATACTGTGCTTATTGTACAGCGCTGCGGAATATGCTGGCGCTTTATAAATAAAGAATAATAATAATAATAATAATATTACCAGATTTATATCATATTAATATTGGACCGCAGGGTCCAACCCTGCACTCTTCCACAATACCACAGAGGGGTTACGGTGTGTTGGCACTGTTGCCGACACTAAAGGACCAATTTTAAAGCACCTATTGTTTCTTTCATCCAAAGCCTGCATAAGTTTCACCATAATTTAGCCAAAAAATCACTAAACTTGTTCTGAATAGATTAACCCCTTAACGCCGCAGGACGTACATTTACGTCCTGCATTAGGCGGGCTTTGCCGCCGCAGGACGTAAATGTACGTCCTCGGCGTTTAGAGCCCCCCCGGGAGATACTCACCTTCTCCGGTCGCTCCACGCTGGATCTGACTCCCGCGGAGTCAGATCAGTGTGATCCCTCCTCCGGCGTTGTGACGTCATCGCGCCGGTGGCGCGATGACGTCAGTTTCAGGCGTCCCCCCCGCCGGAGCAGGGGAAGCGCCTGGAGGGGAGGGGAGGGATCCTTCGGATCCCTCTATCTCCCGATCGCCTGGTCCCCGGCGGCTGTGGCCAGCATCGCTGGAAGGGTCACAGCCTGACCTTTCCAGCGATGTATGGGGGGTTAACCCCTTAGCTGCCAGGTCGCGACCGGGCACTAATTTGTGCCCGATCGCGGCCTATTTCCGGTGGGGGCCGCCATCTTGGATGGCAGCCCCCACCTCTGGGTCACCCCCCGGTCAACTGACTCATCGCGCCATGCGCGATGATGTCAGTTAACCGGGGAACCCCCTAGCTGCAAAGGGATTTCCCATGGAAATCCTTGCAGGAGATAGGGGGGTTCTTTGAACCCCTTTATCTCCTGATCGGTGGCAGCTAGGGGGTCATGTATGATATTGCTGGAAAGGCCAGAGCATGGCCTTTCCAATGATATCAAACATGACCATGGTAAAAGTGAAATAAAAGTGTAAAAAAAGTAAAAATAAAAATAATAAAAAAATAATAAATTAAATAATAAAAAAATAATAAATATAATAATAAAAAATTTTTTTGTTTTTTTAATGCAGCACTATTGTTCACATTTCAATTATAATGTGAACAATGATGCTTCACTAATGATTTTTTTTTTTGGGGGGTTTAGCTAAAATCACGCAATTTCTCCCCAAAAAAAAAAATGGGTTCACCGTTCTAATTTTTTTAACAAATCTACCCATAGAATATGACCGCAGAGCCTCGGATAATAAAATTAAAAAAAAAAAACACTTTACACACTGTGGAAGATTGAAATTTTATTGAAAATTCAAATTTTTTTACATTTTTTGTTATAGCATTTTGGCAGGGCATGACATATACATATAATAATGATATATTATTAATCTGCCGAGTCTGCCGGAAAGAACGATATATAATTTGTCTGGGTGGTATAAGAATACGTGACTTAAAAATGGTCAAAATGAGCTCAGCAAACTTCTACTTCCGAAACAGCGCCGAAGTTGTAAAATTACTCCCGTCCTTAAGGGGTTAAAGGAAAACCATTTACCGTCAGTTGAAATGTCATTTTTTTGTTTTTAAATGTTTCTATCATCCTACAAATCCGTAACTTCACAGGCAGGTTATGGGGACCTCCTAGGCACAATATTTGAAGGAATTTTTCGTTTTTATTTTTAACCCTTATTTCATGCAAAACTCACTGTTCCTTTAAAAACGTTTTTTTTTTAACTTTTTGTCCTTGTTTCCTGTCCCCCAGGGCACTACCCGGACCCCCATACACCTTTTATGGCAAATATCTTGCATATATGCCCTCTTGCAGGGCACTCTAAAAATCGAACTTTTGAGTCCCATTGACTTGCATTGAGTTCGGTTCGTGTTCGCGTTCGAACTCGAACTTTTGAAATTGTTCGAGTTTGAATGTGAACCGAACACGGGGGTGTTCGTCTCATCCCTAATGGGGATCACCAAGAAGAAGATGCCGTATGCGGTCTTCAATAGGGATGAGCCGAACACCCCCGTGTTCGGTTCCCATTCGAACAATTTCAAAAGTTCGAGTTCGAACACGAACCGAACTCAATTCAAGTCAATAGGACTCAAAAGTTTGAAAAAGTATGTGAACCCTTTGGGATTCCGTGGAGTTTTGCATGAATTGGTCATAAAATGTGCTCTGATCTTCATCTAAGTCACAACAATTTTAAAAACACAGTCTGCTTAAAATAATACAATGTTAATTGAACAGAACATGTAAACATTCAGAGTGCAGCGTGGAAAACATATGTGAACCCCCAGCCTAATGACTTCTCCAAGAGCTAATTGGAGCCAGGAGTGAGCCAACCTTGAGTTCAATTAGTGTGATATTATTGGATGTGTTGCTGAAAGCTGTCCTGCCCTTTAAAAACACACACCAGTTTTGGGTTTACTGGTTTCAAGAAGCACTGCCTGATGTGAACCATGCCTCGCAGAAAAGAGCTCTCAGAAGACCTACAGTTGTGTTCAAAATTATTCAACCCCCAATGCTGTAAAGGGTTTTAGGGAATTTAGTGTACATTTGTAATTGTATTCAGAATGAAATCCTACAAGGACTTTTTAAAGAACCATATGCAACTAAAATGACATCAATTGGTTTTGTAATACAGTAGTAAATGTTTCTTTTGTGAATTCTTCATTGACACAATTATTCAACCCCTTAAAGACTACCACTCTGAAGAACAGAGGTTCATTCAAGTGTTTTCAATCAGGTATTGAAAACACCTGTGGATGTCACGGAGCAGCAATAAAGCATAATAAGCACCAATTAGACAGCTTTAAAATGACTGTGATACTCAGCTCCTTCTAGACATTTACTGGTGTGGTTACAAACATGGTGAAGTCAAGAGAATGGTCCAGGAAGACAAGAGAAGAGGTGATTACTCTTCACAGGAAGGGCAATGGCTATAAGAAGATTGCAAAGAAGTTAAACATACCAAGAGAGACCATAGGAAGCATCATTCGCAAATTCAAGGCAAAGGGCACTGTTTAAACGCTACCTGGTCGTGGCAGAAAGAAGATGCTGACTTCGACTGCTGTGCGCTACCTGAAGCGTAGAGTGGAGAAAAGTCCCCGTGTGACTGCTGAGGAACTGAGAAAAGATTTGTCAGATGTGGGTACTGAAGTTTCAGCTCAGACAATACGGCGCACACTGCGTAATGAAGGCCTCCATGCCAGAACTCCCAGGCGCACCCCCTTGCTGTCTCCAAAGAATAAGAAGAGTCGACTGCAGTATGCCAAAAGTCATGTGGACAAACCACAGAAGTTTTGGGATAGTGTTCTGTGGACTGATGAAACAAAATTAGAACTGTTTGGGCCCATGGATCAACGCTATGTTTGGAGGAGGAAGAACAAGGCCTATGAAGAAAAGAACACCTTGCCTACTGTGAAGCATGGCGGGGGTCAATCATGCTTTGGGGCTGTTTTGCTTCTGCAGGTACAGGGAAGCTTCAGCGTGTGCAAGGTACCATGAATTCTCTTCAGTACCAGGAGATACTGGATGACAATGTGATGCAGTCCGTCACAAACCTGAGGCTTGGGAGACGTTGGACCTTTCAACAGGACAATGATCCCAAGCATACCTCCAAGTCCACTAGAGCATGGTTGCAGATTAAAGGCTGGAACATTTTGGAGTGGCCATCGCAGTCACCTGACTTAAATCTGATTGAGAACCTCTGGTGGGACTTAAAGAAAGCAGTTGCAGTGCGCAAGCCTAAGAATGTGACTGAACTGGAGGCATTTGCCCATGACAAATGGGCGAAGATACCCGTAGATCGTTGCAAGACACGTGTGTCAAGCTATGCTTCACGTTTAAAAGCTGTTTTAACTGTAAAAGGATGTTGTAATACTAAGATTGAATGTCGCTTGGGGGTTGAATAAAACTGATAATGATGTGCGCACAGAATAAACATTTGTGCTTATTTCATTATAAATGTTATGTTATATTTGTCTGACCTACACGTGCCTCTTTGATTTAATTGTAAGCAAGATGACTGAATGATCAAAATCAATGTCAAACTGGCCAAAACACTCAATTTCAGTGGGGGTTGAATAATTTTTAACACAACTGTACGATTAAGAATTGTTGACTTGCATGAAGCTGGAAAGGGTTACAAAAGTATCTCCAAAAGCCTTGATGTTCATGTGTCCACGGTAAGACAGACTATCTACAAATGGAGAAAGTTCAGCACTGTTGCTACTCTCCCTAGGCATGGTCGTCCTGTAAAGATGACTGCAAGAGCACAGCACAGAATGCTTAATAAGTTAAAGAAGAATCCTAGAGTGTCAGCTAAAGACTTACAGAAATCTCTGGCACATGCTAACATTTTTGTTGACACATCTACAATAAGGAAAACATTAAACAAGAATGGAGTACATGGGAGGACACCACGGAGGAAGCCATTGCTGTCCAAAAAGAATATTACAGCACGTTTGAAGTATGTAAAAGAGCACCTGGATGTTTCACAGCACTACTGGCAAAATATTCTGTGGACAGATGAAACCAAAATTGAGTCGTTTGGAAAAAACACACTATGTGTGGAGAAAAAAAGGCACAGCACACCAACATCAAAACCTCATCCCCACTGTAAAACATGGCGGAGGGAGCATTATGGTTTGGGGCTACTTTGCTGCCTCAGGGCCTGGACGGATAGTTGTCATTAATGGAAAAATGAATTCTGAAGTTTATCAAGACATTTTGCAGGAAAACGTAAGAACATCTGTACGTCAACTGAAGCTCCGCAGAGGATGGGTGATGCAACAGGACAATGACCCAAAGCATACAAGTAATTCAACAAAAGAATGGCTTCAACAAAACAAAATACGCCTTCTGGAGTGGCCCAGTCAGAGTCCTGACCTCAACCCGATTGAAATGCTGTGGCATGACCTTAAGAGAGCGATTCACACCAGACACCCCAAGAATATTGCTACACTGAAACAGTTTTGTGAAGAGGTGTGGTTCAAAATGACTCCAGATCATTATGCAGGTCTGCAACTACAGGAAACGTTTGGTTGAGGTTATTGCTGCCAAAGGAGGGTCAACCAGTTATTAAGTCCAAAGGTTCACATACTTTTTCCACCCTGCACTGTGAATGTTTACATGTTCTGTTCAATAAAAACATGAAAACATATAATGTTTGTGTTGTATTATTTTAGCAGACTGTGTTTTTCAAATTGTTGTGACTTAGATGAAGATCAGAGCACATTTTATGACCAATTCATGCAAAACTCCACGTAATCCCAAAGGGTTCACATACTTTTTCTTGCCACTGTATATATAGAACATCTATCTCTAATATGAGGTGCTTAGCTGATTATCGTAAGGCCTCTGTACGGGACCATTGTAAGGAATTACTAATGTATTAAAAATATATACATATATATACCTCAATTGATTCATTGTGAATAATTAATATTCGGGTTACTACTCTCCTTACCATCTCCTCACTATCTGGTTATAAAGTATTGAATTAGAGTCCCTTGTATCGATTCATAAATGGTTTCTGTAACTTCGTGGTGAGCTCATGATAGACCACCCACCATCTGTATAGCTATAGCCATACGGCAACGGTGAATGGACTTACGAAGAGTTAACTATTCTTGTTAAATTTCTCTCCTTCTGGCAATCGATTAATTATGGATTTCTATCAGTTTGGGATACTTTTCTATCCATTGTCAACTGATTGACTCTAATATAATACAGTGAAGTATCTACATTGGAATAATTCATTATACCCTTGTTTAAATCACCAAGTTTTTATACTTTGGCAATCAATTTTATGGTTACATATCCAGCCAGTCCGTTCAGTCAGTCCATTTGAAAGAGTGTCGTCACCACCCTTATTATACCACAAATCACAGTGATACCCTTGTAATAGGTATTGTAACAAATCACAGTGTTACCCTTGTCAATAAGGATTGTAACAATATCGCCTAACATTTCACATTGTTTATGGTTTTAAGATGTATGGTCTCTTTTTTGATTATTATTTTTGTGTGTCCAATAAAATTAAAAAAAAATTGTAAGGTTCCTCCAGAGCCTAAATACGGTGCAATAACGGTACTTCTTTTCTGAACCTCATGTTCAGTTTTTTTCTCAGTGCATACTAGTCTAAAGGTTTAATCCTTATCAGAGTACCTATTGGCCTCAACCTTTTTTTGTTTTTTTCTTTGGTTCTTTTTGGATGAAAGTAACAATAGGTTCTTTAAAATTGGGCCTTTAGCGTCGGCAACAGTGCCGTCACACCGTAACCCCTCTGTGCTATTGTGGAAGAGTGCAGGCTTGGACCCTGCGGTCCAAAAAATTAAACTGATATAAATCTGGTAATATAGGCGTCAGTGTCAGTGCACCCAAATATTGTGCTTTTGGTGCCAGCTAGTGCCTTCACACCGTAACCCATCTGAGGTATTGTGGAAGAGTGCAGTGGTGGAGGTTTTGTGAATGCAGAAGAGATCCCCGATCTATTCCGTTACGTCAGCATCAGGGGATTGATAGCTGCTGATCCAGGACTGATTCATTTTTATAAATGTCAGTCGGTCTACATAGTCGGTGGACAGACGCACTCTTTTTTCTGGGACAAAACCTCCAGCGGCACTGAATGTCCTTTCAGAAAGCACGCTGGATGAAGGGCAAACTAGTAGCTGCATAGCATATTGGCTAAGTTCTGGCCAGTGATCCAATCTCAACATCCAGTAAACCAGTGGATCATCTGCTGGAAAGGTATCCAGGACTGCCCTTGCCCCTAGGTAGTCCTGCACCATATGGTGAAGGCGCTGGCAATGGGTGCCTACATTTGACGTCCCTGGGCATCGTGGACTAAAAAAATTGTAAAAAGGCATCAGTCAAGCGGCCCCGGCCTTCACCACTCTTCCACTGATCATCCGCAGCCTCAGAAGCACCTGTGTCATCACTTTGTAACCTAGCAGTGTCTGTAAAGGTGTTACACAAGTGTTGCTTTAGAGCGCCCTCAAGTTTTTTCATCCTGTGCTCCCTCTGTGCGGGCAGGATGAGCTCTGCAACTTTACCCTTGTATCGTGGATCAAGAAGGCTTGCCAACCAGTAATGATCCCTCTCCTTGATAGCACAAATCCTGGGGTCCTTTACCAGGCTTTGCAGGAAAAGGGAGCCCATGCAGCGTAGGTTGGAGGTGGCATTAGCTTCCGAGTCTTCCTGGTCAATGAGGATGACCCCATCGTGCACTTCCTCCTCCCAGCCACGTACTAGTCCTTGGGTTTCTGGGCACACAAAGCACTCCCTTGAGGAATCCCCACCTTCAATGCCCCCACTACTTAAATATTCCTCCTCCTCCTCCTCATCCTCCTCCTGTCTGATCTGAGGAGGACCCGCAGGAATGCTGTCTGCGGAAAGACTGGGGCCATGAGAGCTAGGGAAGGCCTCCTCTTCCTCCTGCTGCTCTGCCTCTAGTGCCACATCTATAATTCCCCGCAGAGTGCGCTCCAGCAGGAACACTAAAGGAAATGTGTCACTGATGCATGCACTGTCCCTGCTCACCATCCTCGTTACCTACTTAAATGGTGACAGTACAGTGCATGCATCCTTGATCATCAGCCACTGCGGGGGAAAAAAAAACAAGTTGTCCTGAACCTGTCCTTGTGCCATACTCACACAGGTACTAGTTGATGGCCTTCTGCTGCTTGTGCAGACGCTGCAGCATTGCTAATGTCGAGTTCCACCTGGTGGGCATGTCACGGTTTGTGGGAAGGTGGAATTCTCTTTGAATTTCTGCCGGGCGAACACTTGCTGGGAATGACCGTCTGAAGTGGCTGCAGACTTTTCTGGCCTGGCTGAGAAGCTCTGCCAGCCCTGGGTACCTGGTTAGGAAACGCTGTACCACCAGATTTAGGATGTGTGCTAGGCATGGTACATGCGTCAACTTACCCTGGGGTAGGCTGGAGAGAAGGTTGCTGCCATTATCACAGACGACCATTCCCAGCTCAAGCTGGCGTGGTGTTAACCATCTCTGCACCTGCCCCTGCAGAGCTGACAGAATTTCTGGCCCGGTGTAGCTCCTGTCCCCTAAACAAACCAGCTCAAGCACAGTATGGCATCTTTTTGCTTGAGCCATTGCGTAGCCCCTGCCACTTAAACTTGGTTTAACTGCCACTTCGCCAGAGACAGAGAAGGAGGAGGAAGAGGAGGAGGAAGAGGGAGAGGTGGTGGTGGAGCAGACAGACCTCATTCAAGCAGCTTTCTGGAGGCGTGGTGGATGAACAAGCTCCAGCACAGAGCCCCATCCTGGATCCCTCCCAGCTGCAAGCAGAGTTACCTAGTGTGCCATGAAGGAAATGTAACGGCCCTGTCCATGCTTGCAGGACCACGTGTCTAAAGTCACGTGCACCTTGCTGCTGACTGCCTTTCCCAATGACTCCATAACATTGTCTTCCACGTGCTGGTATAGTGCTGGAATGGCCTTCCCTGAAAAGAAATGGCGCTTTGGAACCTGCCACTGTGGTACAGCATATTCAGCAAATTCACGGAAGGAAGCAGAGTCCACCAGTTGGAAAGGCAGCAGCTGCAATGCAAGTAATTATTCTAAGCAGGACATAGAGGACGTTGTGCCTCGTGTTTGTTGTGCCTCCTCCTTCTTCTCCTCCTCACTTGACTCCTCTGTTCGTTCAGGCACCCAGGTGGAGTCAGTGACCTCATCATCATTGTCATTACCACCTATCTCCTCATCAGTGGAGCCAACTGGGCAGTATGCTGCAGCTGCTGGGGCAACATGAGTGCCAGTTATTTGTGTGTCACTGGCAGCCCCTTCCTCTAGGTTGATTATACTCCCTTCCTCAACCTCAGAGATTGAATCAGAGCACTGTACTTGCTGCGCATCCACAAGCAGCATGTCACTCTCATTGTAGTCAAACAATTCAGCTGACTCCTCCGTGTGTGATAGTGAGGCTACAGCAGGAGTAGCTGTGGACATGGAGGCTGCATTATATGCTTTGGCAGCTGAGGTGGACTGTAAAGCACTACAAGCCTGGCTGGTAGAGGACTCGGAGGATGAGTATGACCTGGTTAGCCAATCCACCAAATCCTCTGTATGTTGCTGCTGCTTAAGACGGCCAGCACCAGTTAGAAAGGACAAGCATGCCCCTGCAGAGGATGCACCACGTTCACGACAACCAGAGGCACAGGATCCCGACACAGAGGCTGCTTGCCCTCTTATCTGTGTCTGGGAGCGTCTGCCTGACCTTTTTGGTCTTTCTGATATGGTGAGTGATATATAGATTAAAGATATGCAGAACTCTGATTCAACTCTGGTATAAAGAGTAAAGATTTCCAGAACTCTGGTATAACTCAGTGAGACACCCTGATAGCTGGCAGCCAGTGACAAGACACAGATTAAAATTCCCAGAAACCTCCTATAAATCAGTGAGACCCCCTGATGAGTGGCAGTGACATGACACAAATTACAATTCCCAGAAACCACCTATAAATCAGTGAGACCCCCTGATAGGACCCCCTGATAGCTGGCAACAGTGAGAAGACACAGATTACAATTCGCAGAAATCTGCTAGAAGTATGTGGGACCCCCTGATAGCTGGCAGTGAGAAGACACAGATTACAATTCCCAGAAACCTCCTATAAATCAGTGAGACCCCCTGATGGATGGCAGTGAGAACACACAGATTACAACAATTCCCAGATATTTTGTAGAAATGAGACCCCCAAAATAGTTGGTGGCAGTGAGAACACAAAGATTAGAACAATTCCCAGATATTTTGTAGAAATGACTGACCCCCAAGATAGTTGGTGGCAGTGAGAACACAAAGATTAGAACAATTCCCAGATATTTTGTAGAAATGAGACCCCCACAATTGCTGGTGACAGTGAGAACACAAAGATTACAACAATTCCCAGATATTTTGTAGAAATGAGACCCCACAATAGCTGGTGGCAGTGAGAACACACACTAACACAACAATCTCCTCTCAAAAAACACGTGCTGAAGGCTGTGTGAAGCCTTATATAGTGTGCTACGGGACTTAACTCTGTGAGCCCATGATTGGACAAAATTTGCTCAATCAGGACTCTGAGCCGTGATTGGCATAGTCTTGCACCTGTCTTGCATCTAAACTGTGGTCATGTGCAGGCTGTAGCCAATTACAAGCTTCAGGCCAGTGGAAAAGTGCATTGTGGTCCATTGTGGGCGAACATGCTTCGAACACGCGGAAATGTTCGAAGTTCGCGAACATACGAACTGGCGATGTTCGAATCAAGCTCCGAACACATCGCACCGAACAGCAGGGTCCCCAAAGTGCATGGAGTCGGCCGCTGAATGCCGCCACCGCAAACCCGTGGCCTGCAGTTTTCAAAAAAACTACTGAACGAAAATGTCTGGAATTTACATGTAAGATCCTATGATTGATAATAAAAAGTTCTGTTACAGAAAAAAGAGAAACCGCTATTAAAAAAAGGGGGGGAAAATTTGGCCGAAAAAACCACTGAAAAATGACTAAAAGGTACTAAAAAAAATCAATAAATAAAGATTTTTTACTGCAGATTAAAATAATAAATGGTTTATTAGATATTGCGTAAAAACGGGAATATTTTTAACATTGAAACCTATGGGGTTCGCCTGAATAAACCTGCTGATTGAAACCACCGAACATCAGGGCATTTCACTGCCATTTCTCTGCTGTGCGGTGTTCTCTGAATAGATTAACCATTTCTTCTCTATGGGGATTTGCACAGCCTTCAAACAGCACCGTAGTTGCTGGCAGTTTGCCAAACTTGTTTGTGAGCATATCACAGAGCAGTGGTGTACTTAGGGGAGTGGTGGGCCGCCCCAGGTACCAGTGATTATTGGGGTGTCATTAGGTGGAACTAGGAGGTGCCACTCTCACTGTGTGTCAGCTTTGAGCTGTGTTCTCAAACAATGAGCAGTGGAGCAGGACGTTTGTATAAGGAAAAAAATAGAATAGAATAAAAATCCCCCTCTCCTCCCTCCATAGCTGCTCCCCTGCCCCGCAGCAGCTCTAGGAGAGGGGAGTGGGATGTGATTTGTGTGCAGAGAGAGAAGATGACAGTAAACGGCAGGTAAAGGGGGGTTATCAGCAGAATATGAAGCCCTGTCTGCTTACTGCTGTTTAAAGTGGACCTTTCCTTAACCAGCACTGCAGTGATCAGAAATTTGTCATTGAGCTGCCTGGCTCTTGGTGAGCTCCTGCATAGAGGGGGCCAGGTAGCATTCACTGCATCACCAGTGAATAGGCAGCCCAGGGTAAACCGGGACAGGGAAGAGGGAGTCTTAAAAAACTGAAAAAGTAAAGAAAAATGCCATAGCAGCATCTTATACCTGCAAAGCACACACCCATTCTCTGCTCAGCAACTCCAATCCACAAAACCAGCCACCCAGCACACACAGACAACTCCAATACACGAAATCAGCCACCCAGCACATACACACAACTCCATTAACACAAAACCAGCCACACATAACTCCCACCACACAAAACCAGCCATCCACACACAACTCCCATTACACAAAACCAGCCACCCATACAACTCCATCACACAAAACCAACCCACAACCCCATCCCACACCAGCCACCAATACACAACCCAGCCACCAAGCCAACACACAGCTAATATCACACAAAACAAGCCACCCCGATACACACACAACTCCCATCAACAAAACAAGCCACATGTGTACTTTTGTTCATAGCATGAGGATTGATATGTTGTGAGTTTGCAAAATTACTTAAAAATAAAAATTCTTCAAAAAAAATCTACACTCGCCTCTTATTGCACAGCACAGAGGACACATTATCCACCATCAGCAGATTCATAATATATCATTATTATATGTATACATCATGTCCTGCCAGAATGCTATAACTAAAAATATTTTTGAAAACATTAAAAAAGTGCGTGTGATTGTTTTTTTTTTTGATATATTTTTTTTTACATTTTAAAGTTGGGGGGGGGGTGCCAAATATAGGATCTGCCCCAGGTGCCAAATGTTCCTCGGTACGCCCCTGCAAGGACAACCCCATTCATAAAATCCTTTATAAATAAATAAATAAATTCAGGTGGCCTCCACTGATAATCGAAGACACCATACGCAGCTGGTTCACATCAACTACTGAACGGCACAAGGACTCCAGGCCACAGGGGCCACTCTCACGCTAGCCCAGATGCACATGATGCCCCCAGTGGCTGCAACAGGGTGCTTGGTAGCAATCCGATTGGCGGGCGGTCACGTTTACCGCAACCGCATCGCCAGGGCTTGGGTACCGGAGCCCGAGAAGTCAGGTTCATGCCGGATTTGCCCACCCATGTCTTACTGGGCAACGACCTTGGCCTGTTAACCTCCACTTTTTCATCCACCATACTTGAAGAGGCCTATCCTGTCACCAATAGGATCGTGAGGCTCTATACCTAAATTCCGAAGGGACCCAGGTAAGAACCACTGTCTGCAACCCTGACTGAGCCCCGTACTGACATGGGGTTCCCCTGCCAATTTGCATTAAGGAGACCCTGGAAGATGCCAACCTAGCCCTTTACAAACAGCAGGCAGGTCGGGAACCAGGAGGGTTAGGGGAGGTGAGATTTGAGTGGGACCCAGGGAAGCTTTATAAACTCTTGGGGGAGGGGGGCAGTCCAGATACCTCTTAGGCAGCTGGTAGTGCCAAGGAAATATCAGTGAGATCTGTTAAAGATCGGGCATGTTATTCCTCTAGCGGGCCAGCTGGGGCACTGGTGTACATTGCACCACCCGACCGAGAGATTCTTCTGCCCCAGTTTGTCTGGGGAAGTGAAAGACTACTACCGAATGTGTGAAGTGTGTCATCGGGTAGAAAAGCAAGGAAGACTCCACTAGGGTGCCCCTGGGACCCCTACCCATAGTGGGTGAACCCTTTAGACAGGTGGCAGTGGATCTGGTAGGGCTCTGGGCAAGAAATATATTCTAACCGTAGTTGACTACGCTACCTGGTACCCCGAAAGCCGTGGCCCTGCAATATATTCAAGCAGAGACCATTGCCGGTGCTCTGCTGCAGATATTCTCCAGGGTAGGGTTTCCCCAGGAAATCCTGTCTGACCAGGGCACCCAGTTTATGGCTGAGGTTACACAGCAGCTATGGAGACCATGCAGGATTGAGGCCCTGTACAACTATCCCACCCGCAGACCAATGGGCTCCGTGAGAGGTTTAATGGCACACTGAAGCAGCTGCTTTGCACATTTGCCGTGTTCCATAAGGGCTTGGAGCACCACCCGCCCCGTCTCCTGTTTGTGTACCGGGAGGATCCAGAAGAAACCACTGGCTTTTCCCCTTTGAGCTGCTGTACGGTCGGAGGGTCGAAGGCCCCTTGGACCTGCTCCAGGAGCATTGGGAGGGTACCCTGACCAAGGAAGGGATGTCCGCCATAGATTATGTTCTGGAGTTTACTGACCGGCTGCAATTTCAAGGCTGTGCAGACGAGACTGGAAAGGGGGTATGACCGTTCAGCCAAGAAGAACACCTTCCAGGTAGGGCAGAAAGTGGTAGCGCTGAAACAGGTCAAGCAGAACAAGTTGCAAGCAGCCTGGCAGGGACCCTACAAGATTGTAGAACAGTTCTGCTATGCCACTTTCATAGCAGATCGTTATTCAGATAAAGGATCCGGAGACTTTCATGTGAACATGCTAAAACTGTACCATGAGAGGCAGTAGCCGCTACCTGTGCTATATACATGGAGGACCTGGAGGGTCTACCATTCTGATGCTGCCTGGGGAAGAGCGCGCCCAAGGGGGGTAGCCGACGTCCAGCCAGGCTAGGTGCTTGGTCGTCTCCACAGGGAGCAGGCTCAGCGGTTGCTGTCCAAGCTCCAAGACCTGTTCTCTTCCCGTCCTAGTTACACTACCTTTGCGCTGCATCTTGTCAACATGCAGAGTCAAGCCCGTTTGAGGCAGAAGGCGTACCGGATGAGGAATCCCCAGCCACCTTCCAACGCATGGTGGATCAGTTGCTGGATAAGTTACAGGACTTTACGTGCGCCTACCTAGATGACATAGCCATCTTTAGCAGCCATCTACACCACCTATGAGTTTTACTGGACTTTATTAGCGAGGCTGGGCTGACCATCAAGCCAGACAAATGTCACCTAGGGATGTCCGAGGAATAGTACGTAGGCCATCGGGTGGGTTTCAGGAAGCAGCAGCCACAGCCAGCCAAGGTTGAAGCAGTTGCCCAGTGGCCTACGCCCCGCAAAATGATCCAAGTGCTAGCTGTTCTAGGTACAGCAGGGTACTAACGATGCTTTTTCCCCAATTATAGCGCCATTGCCAAACTCCTGAAATACTTGATCTGTAAGAATTTTTGACAGGTCCTGTGGTCCCCAGAGCATGAGGCGGTCTTCCAGCAGCTGACGCAGGCCCTTGTAGCAGCACTGGTACTGGCTGCTCCCAATCCCACAAGACGGTTTGTTGTTCACACAGATTTTTATTTATTTATTTATTTATTTATAAAGGATTTTACCAGGAAGGATACATTGAGATTTCTCTCGTTTTCAAGTATGTCCTGGGTTCGAGAACATTGAGTGGTTACAGAAATACAAAATAGTAAAATGCAAGATATTAACACAAGACCAAATATACAGATTAACAGAAAAATAAATATGGAGGAAATGTAGTCATTATGTTACATGTTTACAGGTGCATTCTGTATATAGTCACTGTGTTACATGTTTACAGGTGCATTCTGTATATAGTCATTATGTTACATGTTTACAGGTGCATTCTGTATGTAGTCACTGTGTTACATGTTTACAGGTGCATTCTGTATATAGTCACTGTGTTACATGTTTACAGGTGCATACTGTATATAGTCACTATGTTACATGTTTACAGGTGCATTCTGTATATAGTCACTGTGTTACATGTTTACAGGTGCATTCTGTATGTAGTCACTGTGTTACATGTTTACAGGTGCATTCTGTATGTAGTCACTGTGTTACATGTTTACAGGTGCATTCTGTATATAGTCACTGTGTTACATGTTTACAGGTGCATTCTGTATATAGTCACTGTGTTACATGTTTACAGGTGCATTCTGTATATAGTCACTATGTTACATGTTTACAGGTGTATTTTGTATTGAGGTATGCTAATAGGGAGCTCTTAAGGGACTTTAGACTGGGGGAAGATTTGACGGCGTCTGGGAGGTTATTCCATATTTGCGGTGCTCTGTAGGAAAATGCGGATCGAGCCATTTTCTTTTTGTATTGCGGTATTGCAAGTAAGGTGCTGGTCCTGGATCTGAGGTTATAGGATGAGGGAACTGCTGGGGGAATGCCTCCAGGGTCACATTGGGAGCGGTACTGAGCCAAGTCGGCGAAGATGGACATCACCAACCGTTAGCCTACATCAGCAGAAAATTGTTGCCCAGGGAAATAGTCTACTCGGCCATAGACAAGGAGTGTTTTTCATTCATACAGCCCATACACCCCCCCCCGTACTATGGAGCTTTACACACTTGGTTCTTGGAGGACAGCCTGGGTGCCAGTCTCTGCTTTGCTCCTTGTCACCTCCATCCGGCCACGTCCTCTACCTTTACGTTCAGTTTTATTAGACGGTTTATTTTGGTTCAGTGTAATGATTCGCACTCATATTATGCCGGGCGGCTCTCCCCCCCCCCCCCGCAGTCTTACTCTCAGCAGGTTATATTTTTGTGTTTATTCACACCGGGCGATGTATGTATTTTTTTGGGTGAATTTGGTTTCTTTTTGTGTTTTTTAATTTTTTCTGGAAATGTTGGTTAAAGAGCAGAAAAGGTAACGTCTTCCTCGAGCTGTGTGAAATGATCTGTTGTCATGTCGTCCTGCCTCACACACCTCACACTGTCACACCCAAGGCTCCCTCTGTCCTGCCCGTCCCAGCACACTACACCTGCACCATGAGTCGCAGGAGATGGATTCTCATGTGTCTCCTCATTTTTTTGATTTATGCATTCTATAGATTCTACACCAGAATCCAGACCCGGGTCGATCACTGCGTCAGGTGAGCCGCGCTTTGCCCGTTTTTACGATATCCCTGATCAGGATCCATTCAGAGATTGGGGTGAAAGTCTGACATTTAAGGTCAATAAAGAAAGTTTAGGAGTCTGGGGAAACTATAATTTATTGGGGGGTGAAAGTTAGTGCTAAGGCTTCCTGTGAGGCGAGGGGGGGGTGAAAGTCAGTGCTTTAATCAGAGGGTTGTTAGGCATTACATTCCATCAGTCCTGGGGAAATGATTAATTTGGCTATAAAAAGCCGTCATGACCTTCACAGCCAGAGGAATCTCTCTAACCGGGGAATCTGTATAAATTCATATCAAATGGGCAGGGATAATCTAGAGGTGGAGAGGGGGACATTCTCAGCAGGCGATGAGAAAGAAAGAAACCACCCAGATCTCTATACAGAGCATTTCCTGCAGGGTTATGGTGGGATTATATGGGGTTGTGGTAGGTGTATACTGGGTTATGGTGGGATTATATGGGGGTTAAAGTGAGATTATATGGGGTTGTGGTAGGTTTATACAGGGGTATGGTTGGATTATATGGGGTTGTAGTGGGTTTATACAGGGTTATAGTGGGATTATATGGGGGTTAATGTGGGATTATATGGGGTTGTGATAGGTTTATGCAGGGTTATGGTGGGATTATATGGGGTTGTAGTAGCTGTATACTGGGTTATGGTGGGATTATATGGGGTTGTCGTAGGTGTATACTGGGTTATGGTGGGATTATATGGGGGTTAAAGTGGGATTATATGGGGTTGTGGTAGCTGTATACTGGGTTATGGTGGGATTATATGGGGTTGTCGTAGGTGTATACTGGGTTATGGTGGGATTATATGGGGGTTAAAGTGGGATTATATGGGGTTGTGGTAGGTTTATACAGGGGTATGGTTGGATTATATGTGGTTGTGGTAGGTGTATACTGGGTTATGGTGGGATTATATGGGGTTGTGGTAGGTGTATACTGGGTTATGGTGAGATTATATGGGGGTTAAAGTGGGATTATATGGGGTTGTGGTAGGTTTATACAGGGGTATGGTTGGATTATATGGTGTTGTAGTGGGTTTATACAGGGTTATATTGGGATTATATGGGGGTTGTGATAGGTTTATACAGGGTTATAGTGGGATTATATGGGGTTAATGTGGGATTATATAGGGTTGTGGTAGGTTTATACAGGGGTATGGTTGGATTATATGGGGTTGTAGTGAGTTTATGCAGGGTTATATTGGGATTATATGGGGGTTAAAGTGGGATTATATGGGGTTGTGGTAGGTTTATACAGGGGTATGGTTGGATTATATGGGGTTGTAGTGAGTTTATGCAGGGTTATATTGGGATTATATGGGGGTTAAAGTGGGATTATATGGGGTTGTGATAGGTTGATACAGGGTTATAGTGGGATTATATGGGGGTTAAAGTGGGATTCTATGGGGTTGTGATAGGTTTTTATAGCGTTATAGTGAGATTATATGGGGGTTGTGGTAGGATTATGCACGGCCATAGTGGGATTACAAGCAGTGGTGACTCCAGGAACAATATATAGGGGGGCACATATAACACCACAGTCAAAACTGGGGGGGGGGTATTTTTGCCACTAAATCAAACCACTGAAAAACTAATTTTTTTTGTTGTACTGACCTGATACATAAATTCAATGTTTTATTTGGTGCAATTTGACGTCTGAAAACTGCATCAGTGACTCCAATTTCCACAAATTACAGTAACCAGTGGCTAAATAGGGAATTCTTCATATTTTTGGCGAAATTGGTTCCCGAATTGTGACAAAAAGCAAAAAGATCTAAAGATGAATAGACCCTTTAGATTCTAACTTCCATAAAAACCCCTAAAATGCCATAAACCCAGGGAAATACAATAAAAATAATAACCAGTGTGGCATGTAGCTACCCAGAACCCCTAAAATGCCATTAATCAAGGGAAAACATGAAATGAATGCACTGTGAGGCATGTAGCATACCTACCTGTAGCATACACCTACAAAACCCTCACTAACTCAGCGCCCCACTACCTGTCCTCACTAATCACCAAATACACCCCAGCCCGCTCCCTAAGGTCAAACAGTGACCTGCGACTAGCTTCTCCCCGCATCACCTCTTCCCATGATAGACTGCAGGATTTCTCACGCGCAGCCCCCACTCTCTGGAACGCTCTCCCTCGTACTGTCAGACTTTCCCCTAATTTCTCTTCCTTCAAACGCTCCCTTAAAACATTCCTATTTAGGGAAGCCTACCACCCAACTCACTGACGCAACCATCAATCACTCTCACCTTACAGTCCTCTCCTCCTGTTTCCAACCCCAACCCTCCCAGATTGTGAGTTCCTACGGGAATAGGGCCCTCATCTCCTCCTGTACTGTTTGTCAAATGTTGTTCAATGTATTGTAACCCTGTCTATACTGTGCTTATTGTACAGCGCTGCGGAATATGCTGGCGCTTTATAAATAAAAGAATAATAATAATAATAATAGCATATCCATTAACCCCTAAAATGCCATTAATCAAGGAAAACATGAAATGAATGCACTGTGAGGCATGTAGCTACCCATTGTTAGGTCTGAACGGCTCTCCTTTCCCATCTCCATTCTCTGTGTGTGTCCCCCATCTGCCTGAGGACAATTGGGGAAGAAGCAAGCAATGAATTGAAGATCTCAATTACTTATGATTTTGGATATAAAATCCCTTACAATCCCTTCTTTTGTCACAAAAAAGTGACAACCAATAAATACAAAATATATAAGGTGAGAATAGGGTGAGAATAGCGTCCATGGGATAGTTCACTCGGGTCTTCCCATACAAATCATTTGTGGGTCCAAAAGGACCGTCGACTTCCCTTCCAGGCTTAGGACCTGGTCAGGCGTCGCACTATATAGGAGAAAGCAAGCAGGGGTGCAGTATGGGTCAGGGTTCGCAGGAGGGAGTAACATTTCACTGTAACCATATTACCTTGTACATAATTACTAGGAAAAGCAAAAGCATTATTATACCTGGTACTATGTTAAGGATTTTCATCCCCAAGGAACCGAACCGTGAACCCAGACCAAATAAAATGCAGTCAAATCCATCAGACACTTACAGGGTTATCCAAAGAGATTCGAAAAGTCACCGCACGTTCGGTGACTTTTCGTTCTCTTCAATTCGGTTCCTTTTGCCGATCCCATTTCGGTGACCCTGCGGTGTATTCAGCAAACAGCACAGTGTCCCCGAATTGCAGGGAAAAGCTGCCGCAAACCTGACGAAAACTAACCGAATGCACGCTGAAAACAAGCAAAAACATCTGGATTAACCTTCGAAGAGGAGCCGAACAGGAGCCGAATCACACAGAGCCGAAGCAGCTGTGACGTAGAGGAGGCAGTGAATAAATTAGAAAAACCATTTGTATGAATCTGGGAAAATGAAACGCTGTTTGCAAAGAAACTACTGAGCGAAAATGTCTGAAATTTTCACAGGAGGTCCAGGGAATGATAATAAAGAGGGCTGTTACAAAAAAATAAAGTAAACTAAAAAAAAAAAAAAAAAAAAATCGGACTTTTAATAAAAAAAAAAAAAAAAATCAGAAAAATGCTTAAAGTATCCTAAAAAAATCTATAAATAAAGAGACTCTTTACTGCAGAATTTTATAATGAACGGTTTATTAGATATTGAATTAAAACGGGAATATTTTTAACATTGAAGCCTATGGGATTCTCCTGAATAAATTTGCCGAATTAAACCACCGAATGGCAGGGCATTAGGGGAACCTTTCACTGCTGGTTTGTGTTCTCTGAATAGCCGAAGCAGTGCTTTTTAATGGGGATTTCACTGCCCTCGAACAGGCACCATATGTTCAGGCAATTCGCCAGGATTTGGCGAATTGCCTGCTCTCTGGATAGCCGAATGGCCAGGAAAGGTAACCGCACGCTGATTTTCAGCGTTCGGTTACCTTTCTCAAGCAATTCGGATCTCTTTGGATAACCCTGTTAGTCCATGGGTTCTGGTTAAATTCTAATTCCCAAATAAATTCCACTAAACAAGAAGAGAATGATTTACGTAATCTAATTTTAGTAAAAAGTAAGCATTGATACTAATTGTCATGAGTCAGATCTTTATCTGTGTTTCTTTGTACGAAGATTCACTCCACAAACTTCATACACACCTCCTCACAGCAGATGCATTCTCATTCTCCTAATTCACCCTCTCAGCCTTTTCTAAGGGAGTTATAGTAACAAAAATGAGGACACAGTCTTATTGAAGAAAAGAGGAAAAATATTGTTGTTTCTCAGTGTAGGCGATTTTGAGTTTCAGAGTGGAGTCTTTGAGGGTGGATACTCAGCAGTCAGGAGAAGGTGGCATCGACATCAAACCAGCAGTATGTCCTTATCTGTACTGGGCGGGCAATCGGCTTTCAGTGACATCACATTGTGAGTTCATAATCATCATAGTGACCGTGTGTGTCATGGAAACGAGAGGACCTGAGCTCCCACTGGAACTCTCTAGGTAGTGGTCTTTGTTTGCTGGCCGTGCCTCATCTGTGATCTGTCCACAATCCACTCAGGACTCAGTCAGCGGGTACTTGATGACTGTCAGGCTCTTGGTAAAAATGATGATGATGAAAACAATGGCAAACGCCAACATAGCAAAAGGAAAACAGTTGGGGACAGACTGAGAGGGGACAAGTAAACAGATTCACTCATCTTGCACACAACCACACAACTGCAACAGAGACGAGCATGTTAGTGTAGCAAAAGGAAACACAGATACTATACACTAATAATTTCCCAAGAAGGCCAATAAAAATAAAACCCCAAACCTCCCTCAGGATATGGACCTCATGCAGCCTCTTTTGTATATAACCCACAGGGTCATACTACATATGACTCAGTTCATTATAAAAAAGTATATGCGCAACTCTAGCCTGAAGACCAGCCACCGTGCGTCCTACACCCATTTAGTAACAAAATATCTCTATACACTTCTGTTCTTGTTTAGTGGTCAATTAAGCAAAACATTTCCAGTAAAATAAAATTCCATCAAAATATATGGTAAATATAATCAGCAACCAAATAGTTCTCAATAAAACCAACTGAAATCTTCCCGCAATTCCTTCCTTTACACCTGGTTTATATAAAGAAATTAGTCATTTTAGGTGTAACATTAAGTTAAAGCTATTCATTCATTATCGCTGAGATCACCATTAGACGTATTAAAACATTATTTATATTTTATTCACAGTAATGGGACTAGTTTAACCACCTGGTTAATAATATATTATATTCTATTTAATGCTGGATGTATTGTTATAAGACTATTTTGGACAGCTAATTTAAAAGACCATTATGAGTTCCTGAGTACATTATTGAAAATACTCTAACTCCAGTTTTAATTGAATGTGACCTGCACTATCATAAATATATCAGGGCATTTACTTACTCCTGAAAAATAAGAATTGTGATCACATAATAATATACGATACGAAATATTAGAATACAAAGTATTCATCACTTAGAACAAACATTCAGGTATCTGGCATAGAATATCCTTCTGAGAACAGCACAGTGATGATTCTTCTGAATATAAAGATGTAAAGTTCTGTGTTTTTCTTTATTTTCATATTAATTTAAGATGAAATACAACTCCTTTTGTTAGAATGTTTTATTGCCCGGTGTCTGGTAAACTCTGTTATTGATCTTGGTATCCGGTAAAGGAAGCGGAACATTGCAATGTGTAATGATGATGTGTGTTTGAGTAAATTTCCTTCAATTTCAATAGCTATATCGATATTGGTATCAAATTAATGATCTTCCATCTAGCTTGATCAGCATCAGCTGCAATGAGCGTTGGCATGCGTTACTCAGGCAATTTTCACCTAAATTAAAGAGCCTTGAAAAAATGTTAATAACCTGTCAGGGTTTAAAACTTGCAACGTTAACACTTATATCATTATGGCTGTAAAGAACTTGTAACGTTCAACAAAGGCACTTCCATAATGTGCCAATATCTCTCTAAGAATGACATACATTTTGACAAGGAAGAAACTAGACAAGCAGGATGAAACCCAAATCGAACATAGCAAAAAACAACTTCCTTGACTAAGCACTCCCCATTCACCTTCCATCACTTTCTATTCACTGGTTTCCGTCATGTTCATCACTCACAGCGAGACACTGATCACCTTCTATCAACATTCACAAATACTTTACATTTTCTAAAACCTTAACAAAAATAAAAGAAAGCATCAACCCCCCCTTCCTCTCTTTCTCAGAGCGGTAGGGGTAAGTGGAAGTTAACCCCTTAAGGACCTCTGACGTACCCTGTACGTCCTGTACTCGGGTCTCCCTTAGACCCGCGGACGTACAGGGTACGTCAGCGGCGCCAAATCCCCCTCCCGCCCAATACTCACCTCCCTCGTCGGATCCCACGGCGATCTGGCAGGGAGGAAGCCTGCCCATGTGATTTACATGGGCAGGCGAGGCTGATGACGTCGCCACGCTGCGTGGTGACGTCATCAGAAGGTGCCCCCATGTGTTTCAATGGAGGGGAGGGGGGGCTCCTTCGGAGCCCTCTATCTCCCCAACCATTGAAGCTAGGGAGATGCCGTTTGCACCGCTGGGAGAGGGAGAGCGGTGTATGGCATTAACAGTTTCGCCGCCGGATCGCTTTTCGGCGCCAATTGGCGCCAAAACGCGATTCAAACCTGGAGGGGGGCTGACATCTTGGATGTCAGCCAAGCCTCCAGGTCCCCCCCACCCACTGACAACCTCACCATATGTGTGAGGATGTCAGTGGGCCAGTTAACCCTCTAGCTGCCATGTAGAGATGAGGGATCCTAAGGATCCCTTTATCTCCCGATCCATGGCAGCTGGATGGTCATATTTGCCATCATTTAAAAGGCCTGATTATGGCCTTTCAAATGATACCAAACATGACCAGGTTTGGTTTTAAAAAGATTTAAAAAAAAAAAAAAAAAAAAATTAAATAAAATAAAAAAATGTTTTTTTTTTAAAAAGTTTTTTTTGTCTGGGGGGAGTTTAATTAAATAGGACCTAGGCTGTCATCTAAAAATAATTAGCACAAAATGGTCAGAATGAGCGCAGCGCACATAGGTGAACTGTCTCAGCAGTGAAGGGGTTAAAAAGCAAACGCATGTTAAAATTGGGTATTTCTAGTCTCGGGACAAAATTTTGAACCTATTTAGCCGGGGTCTTTTTGGGTGGTTGTAGATTTTGGGGATTAAATTACGAAAAAGTGTGTTTTTACCATTTTTTTCCTCATATTTCATTTTTTTTTATAGTAAATTATTCGATATGATGGAAATAATGGTATTTCTAGAAATTCCATTTAATGGCGGGGAAAAGGGTGTATAATATGTGTGGGTCGAATAAACGAGTAAGAGGAAAAAATTGTCCTAAACACTAACAGCGCAGAAACGTAAAAACAGCAGCGGTCACTAAAAGACGGATTTGTGTAAAACCGCCCGGTCACTAAGGGGTTAACCCCTTCACTGCTGAGGCATTTCACGCCTGTGTGCTGAGCTCATTTTTACCGCTTTCGCTCATCATGTTTAAACGCGATTTGAAGCCACATTTTAATAAATGACCCAGACATGTTATATATCGTTCTTTCCGGCAGACTCCGCAGATTCATAATATATAATTTTTATATGTATACGTCATGACCTGCCTGTATATTATAACAAAAAATACAATAAAAATTGAATTTTTAATCATCTGCAGTGTGTAAAGTGGTTTTTTTCACATTTTCTCACATGAGCGTTTGCGGTTATGTTTTCTATGGGGTGCGCTTGTACAAAAAATTTGAAATGGGGACTTGTTACTTTTTTTTGGGGGGAATTACGTGATTTTTAGCAAACGCACCCCATAGAAAAAAATCATTAGTGCAGCATCATTGTTCACATTATAATTGAAATGTGAACAATATTGCAGCATTAATATAAACAACACACAAAAAAAAATATGTATTTTTTTATTTATTTATTATTATTTTTTTTTTTTTTTATTATTTTGTTTTACTTTTTACCTAGTCATGTTGGGTATCATTCGAAAGGCCATGCTCAGGCCTTTCAAATGACACCCTCCATGACCCCCTAGCTGCCACGAGTCTGGAGATATCGGGGTTCACAAGAACCCCCTATCTCCACCAGGGGATTTCCTTGGGAAATCCCCGGCAGCTAGGGGTTCCCCGGCTATCTGACGTCATCACGCTATGCGTGATGACGTCAGACAGTGAGGGGAGTCCCGGGGGCGGAGCCGCCATCCAAGATGGCGGCCCCCACCGGAGATAGGTTGCACTTCGGCGCCGCAAGGCGCTGAAGTGCAACCCAGCACTTGAGGGGTTAAAGCCAGGCATCGCTTAAAAGGGGAGACTCTCCCCTTTTAAGCGGTGCCTGGCTTTTACCGCTGCTCCTTCCCGATCGGGAGGGAGAGGGATCCAAACGGATCCCCCCCCCTCCCTTCCAGGCTATCTCCCGGCATTGCCGGGGGGTCGCCTGGAAATGACGTCATCGCGCATGGCGCGATGACGTCATTTACGCCGGGAGGCACTTGACTTCAGCGTCTGAGGACGCTGAAGTCAGAACGACGTGGGACCCGGACAGAGAGGTGAGTATCTCCGCCGGGGGTCCCGCACAGCTGATGACGTGTGGGACACGTCCTCAGCATGCAACGTGCATCAATGAGGACGTGTCCCACACGTCTTCAGCAGTGAAAGGGTTAATGCAGCTAATCTCGGTAAGACCACAATATCCCCACTTTGGAAAAAGAGAGACCAAAGGAATCTTTTTCCAAATCATTATATTTCCGAAGAGATCAGCCTTGGTAAGGAATTGTATTACACAAATATGCACATTATTAATCTCTTGATCTATTGAATTTTTCTCTTTTCGTCCTGTAAAAGAAAGAAAATTAATTAATAAAACAAAAACACATTTCTACATTTCCATATGTCTCCGAAATCATGCACAACACCAAACGCATATCTAGATAGTATGACTGCGCGACTGTGATACGGATGCCCAGACACCACAAGACGTTCTACCCTAGAACTGTACTCTGTATCTGAAGAATCTTATCAGCTTGCAATGCAGGAGCAGGCGTGGCACTAGTGCTGGTGATCCAGAGAGCTCTTGGGACCCTTACTGATCCCTACAGATTGTCCTTTCCTTATTCTTGGTCCTGTGCTATCCTAGCACAAGGACTATTCCTATTCCTGACCTGGCCTCAGTTCTATGCTTCCCTAGCACAAGGACTGTTCCTGACCCGTCCTGACTTGTGCTACCCTAATACAAAGTCCAACAGAATAAGCGAAATTATATAGAGGGGCAGTAATGTGTGAGAAGGTGTTTTCACTTTATCCAGTTTCCTGGCTTATGTTTCAGATGACAAGTTCTATAGAGCTGCAGAATGGGGAGACGGAATAACAAACATACATGTTACACACACACGTGAAGCTTCTGGGATTACTCATTCATTTATCTAATGCAGGCAGGGCCGCCATCAGGGCATTACGCCCCATACAGCAGTAAGGGGCCCGGTGCCCGGGGGGGCCCGGGCCGCCGGGGTCCCCGCCGGGCCGCCGGGGCCCCCGCTGGGGCCACCGGGGCCCCCGGCGGGGACCTTACTGCTGTGACTGCTATGATGGCGGGCGGCCGCTGCCCGCTGCCTTAATTTCTTTGGCCGGGCCGCGGGCGGGCCAAGCAGCGTGCGTCTACTTCCAAGGCACGCTGCTTTGGCACCGCCCCCAGTCACGTGTGTGACGGCGCACACGTGACACGCGGCGCCAAAAGAACTCTGACACCGCGTGGTGAAGAAGCAAGAAGAAAGAAGCAAGAAGAAGCGAAGAAGCAAGAAGAAGCGAAGAAGCAAGAAGAAGCGAAGAAGCAAGGAAGAAAGAAGAAAGAAGCGGAGAAGAAAGGAGAAGAACCAGTCCAGGACAGAAGACTGTAGCGGGTAAGTAGGACGGGGTCAAGACCGGGCCCATCCCCAGGCACCCAGGCCCATCCCGGGGACCGGGCCCAGGCCCATCCCCAGGCACCAGGGCCCGGGGACCAGCCCAGGCCCATCCCCGGGTCCAGACAGGGCCTGGGGACCAGACCGGGCCCAGGCCCATCCCCAGGGACCAGACGAGGCCCAGGCCCATCCCGGGGACCAGTCTGGGCCCAGGCCCATCCCCAGGGACCAGACGGGGCCCAGGCCCATCCCCAGGGACCAGACGGGGCCCAGGCCCATCCTGGGCTAGTGACCGGGCCCAGGCCCATGCCCATCCCAGGGACCAGGCCCATGCCGCGGGGGACCAGGCCCATCCCCTGGTCCAGGCCCATACCCGGCCCGGGGACCAGACAGGGACCGGGGACCAGACAGGGCCCAGGCCCATCCCCAGGGACCAGACGGGGCCCAGGCCCATCCTGGGGACCAGTCCGGGCCCAGGCCCTGCCCATCCAGGGACCAGGCCCATGCCCGGGGGGACCAGGCCCATCCCCTGGTCCAGGCCCATACCCGGCCCGGGGACCAGACAGGGACCGGGGACCAGACAGGGCAGGCCCATCCCGGGGACCGGGCCAGGCCCATCCGGGGACCGGCCCATCCTGGGACCGGGCCAGCCCATCCCCAGGGACCGGGTCCAGCCCAGGCCCATCCCCAGGGACCAGACCGGGCCCAGGCCCAGGCCCATCCCGAGGGACCAGACGGGGCCCAGGCCCATCCCCAGGGACCAGACCGGACGCAGGCCCATCCCCAGGGACCAGACCAGGCCCAGGCCCATCCCCATGGACCAGACAGGGCCCAGGGACCAGACCGGGCCCAGGCCCATCCCCAGGGACCAGATGGGGCCCAGGTCCAGGCCCATCTCCAGGGACCAGACGGGGCCCAGGCCCAGGCCCATCCCCAGGGACCACACCGGGCCCAGGCCCATTCCCAGGGACCACACTGGGCCCAGGCCCATCCCCAGGGACCACACCGGGCCAGGCCCATCCCCAGGGACCACACCGGGCCCAGGCCCATCCCCAGGGCCCAGACCCCAAGGCCAGTCCCCAGGGCCCAGACCCCAGTCCCCAGACCCCAGGGCCCAGTCCCCAAGGCCCAGACCTCAGTGCCAAGGCGCAGACCCTAGGGCCCAAGGCCCAGTCCCCAAGGCCAGACCCTAGAGCCCAGACCCCAAGGCCCAGACCCTATGGCCCAGACCCAGGGACCAAACCCAAGGCCCAGACCCTAGGGCCCAGACCAGACCCTAGGGCCCAGACCCCAAGGCCCAGACCCCAAGGCCCAGTCCCCAAGGCACAGTCCCCCAGACCCAGGGCCCAGACCCCAAGGTCCAGTCCCTAGGTCCCAGACCCCAAGGCCCAGTCCCCAAGGCCCAGTCCCCAGGGCCCAGACCCCAAGGCCCAGACCCAAGGCCCAGACCCCAGGGCCCAGGGCCCAGACCCCAGGCCAGACTCAGGGCCCAGACTCAGGACCCAGGGACCAGACCCCAAGGCCCATTCCCTAGGGCCCAGTCCCCAGACCCAAAGGCCCAGACCCCAGGGCCAAGACCCCAAGGACCAGACCCCAGGCCAGACCCCAGGGGCCAGACCCGAAGGCCCAGCCCAGACCACAAGGCCAGAGCATAGACCCCAAGGCCCAAACCAGACCCAGGGACCAGGCCCAGACCCAAAGCCATCATATACATCCCATTACTGTGAGATTTATTGCTGTGGATTCTGTGATACGTTCATACACACCGCACATTACTATGGAGTTTTATTGCTGTGAATTCTGTGATACGCTCATACACACTACACATTACTGGGAGTTTTATTGCTGTGGTGCTATTTTATGTCCTTTTTTTTTTTGAAGGGGAGAAAAGCTGTTAGAGGTTGATGGAGTGCCGGGGGGGGGCCCATCGTGAGGTTTAGTAAGGGCCCCATCATTTCTGATGGCTGCCCTGAATGCAGGGCTTGACAAATCCCAAACAGGTCGTAATAGCAACTAGAATTTGCACCTGGGCTTTTTTCAGCCCATTTACTGTTGGCAATTGGCTATAGGAATTTTAAATGCCTGTGCCGACGCCCTGGACATGCAGTTCTGTACAGCATCTGTCCAGCAGCTCTAGGGGTTTCGGCCACATGCTGTCATTTGACCCACCCCACTTTCTCCCTGCACTCTCTGCTGGCTGTACATGCTGATGGGCTGGGACAGCTTCCCCCACTGCTCCCCCCACAGGTATAATACAGGCAGAGGGACATAATAGTTCCCCCTGTCCCCCAACAGCTCCTCACCCTGACCCCTAGCAGCTGCACCCTGCCAGGCCCAGTGATAGGAGTTGCTGGATCAGCGTGCCCCCAAGAAGGGAGGGAGGGTCTGCGCTGCCTGCTTCTCTGCAGCCAGATGGCACAGGGGTCATTTGGAGCACTGTATCTCAGTGCCTGTGCAACGCACATGATCGATAAAGGTGACATTGGGAAGAGCAGAGCTTGGCCTTTTCAAAGATATCCAACATGACCATAACATTAAAATAAAAAATGTAATTTTTTCTTTTTACATGGAGCTAATGGCTCAAAAAAATGGGTTAACAGTCACTCTATCACATTGTGTATTACTTTCATTTTCCCCTTGGTTTAGCTGTACATATAAAGGGTTAACGGGCAGGCGTCATTCCTTACAGTATATATTTCAAGGTTTCCCTTGCAAATGGCATTTTAGGGGTTAATGGGAAGGCTATGTACCACACTGTTTTAATCACAATGTTTTCCCTTGGTTATATTGTGGCATGTTAGGGGTTAAAGACAGTCACACATTTAAAATGTTTAGTTTCTAAATCTGTTTGCATGGCCACTACATAAACCTCAGAGCTTACACTCTATAGTCATCCCATATGGTCTAGCGGTTAGGATTCCTGGTTTTCACCCAGGCGGCCCAGGTTCGACTCCCGGTATGGGAATTGGCGCTTAAGTTTTCAGTAATTGAATTTAAGCAGGCATGGGATAGGCATAAGGCTATCCTAAACAAAAGATAAATCCAGGTAAAGTATCCATGTAATTGGGCGACTAGATGGGCCGAAAGGTTCTTATCTGCCCACATTTTCTATGTTTCTATGTTTCTATTTCGCCTACCCAGGAATAGAACCATATTTTGAAATATTTCCTGACACTTTCTTTGCAAAGAAAGTCATTTTTAATAGGACTGCAGCGATTTTAAGCCGACTGGTGGAAACACAGGCTTATTTAAACTCACTTATATTATGTCCAGTTATCACGTAGATATCCTCGCCACTTGTTTTGGTTCCGAATATCGCTTCAGGTGATAATCCTGCGCGATATGCCTTTTAAAATCGATTGCTTCATTTTAGATGAATTATGGGCACCAAAGGTTGTACAATTAATTGAGCACATGTTACTGACCGCATTAAGCACCAAGATGGCCACCAGCCCTTGGCTTAAAATGGCCGACACGTGGTCGCCACGCTGCGTCCTAAAATGGTGGACAGACATGTGCTTGGAACAAGCAAAATTGTACAGAGCCCCAAATGCACTTGATAGCATCCACGACAAAGCAATATCTGGTATTCAGGAAGGTTATATGTAAAAGCAGAACTTATACAACACAATTTAGTTGCTAAGTCTCTGCAGCAATATTTAACGGCTAAATATAACACAACTCTATCTAAACCATTATGCAATAAAAGAAAATAAAAACCATAAACTATGTAAGTATATGCAATGTATAGCTTTCATTTAATTCTCCCTGTCAGTGTGACACATAAAAGCTGACCCAGAGTATATCTTTTTTTCTTTGTTTAAAGCACAGCAATCCTTTTATATAACCCTGATGTTTATCTTTACAGATGCACAGCACAGGTTTACAGTTATGCCTCTCAGATTTTGTCTCAAACTTCGATAAAGCACATAATACAGAGAGTGGAGACTGTTATACAGGACAGAGACAGTGTGTGTAGACACAGTATAGAGTGTGCAGAGAGCACAGCATGCAGAACTGAGAGAGCAAGAAGAAAAGCAGGTCATATTGCTGGAAATGTGCTGAGCTCCTTGTGCAGAGAGCATCTTATACAGAGAGCATCTTATACAGAGAGCATCTTATACAGAGAGCATCTTATACAGAGCGTTGTATACACATAATACAAAATACAGACTTACTTAAGCTTTGGGTATGAATAGTCACCCTACTAATAACTTTTCTGAGGATGCTAAGATATTCACACATTTCAAACTGTAATATCACTGAGGGAGGCAGAGACAGGAGACTATCACTCACTTATTACCATAAGAAAAAACTGTCTTTTAAACTTCAAAGCAAATTTAAGCCCCGATCCAATACACCACATGATCCAATATACCACATAGAAGACACTTTCCATGATAGAGACTAGATGACAGAGAAATTAGAGGCAACAGAGAGAGTTTTTTTGGAGGCATAGAGTTCAGAATCACAATACACAAGTAATAGAATACTTACCTGAGCATGTAATCCCACTTAATGCTGACACCATTCTGTTAGGTCTGAACGGCTCTCCTTTCCCATCTCCATTCTCTGCGTGTCCCCCCATCTCCGTTACCTGTCAGGATTTGCTGTACCCAGGCATTGATGAGCGCGCGCTTGTGCAAAATGAGACACAGACACAACTTGCCATGTCCTTCAAACTGAAACTGTATTCATCAACAGGAGTATATATATAACCTTACGTACAAAATGGAGAAGCAGATGTGATAACCAGAGACTTCCACGTGTACACAATGTCACAGAGAAACAGGTTATAAGGAATTTGCCTCAGGGTATTGCCGGGTGGGGTCTCCCATACAGTAGAGCAGGATTTAACAGGCAAAAGGGGGGGGGGGGGTTGGGACACATGGCCTGAGGACAATTGGGGAAGAAGCAAGCAATGAATTGAAGATCTCAATTACTTATGATTTTGGATATAAAATCCCTTACACCCATAACCCCTAAAATGCCATTAATCAAGGGAAGACATGAAATGAATGCGCTGTGAGGCATGTAGCCTATCCATTAACCCCTAAAATGCCATTAATCAAGGGAAAACATGAAATGAATGCGCTGTGAGGCATGTAGCCTATCCATTAACCCCTAAAATGCCATAAATCAAGTGAAAACATGAAATGAATGCACTGTGAGGCATGTAGCTACCAATTAACCCCTAAAATGCCATAAATCAAGTGAAAATATGAAATGAATACACTGTGAGGCATGTAGCATATCCATTATATTAAGGGTTATAATATTTTATATGTGGGTAAAAGCTTCTTGATCCAAGGAGAATCTGACGCCATCTGGGGGCAAGAAGGAATGTTTCCCAGTATGTTGCATATTGGCGAGCGCTTCAGACTGGGGGGTTTAGCTTCTTTTGTTTCAACAGCAGTAGGTGATGTATGTGAGGCTGAACCTGATTGACGCACGGCTTTTTTCAGCCTATGTAGTTATGTAACTATAACTATTACCAAACAAACAGAGGTAGAGGATGGCCTGAAGCCGTCTAATATTGCACGCTTAACCATAGCAGGTTAATGCAGCACCTCTCTATTTTTAATGACATCACTGGCAACCAATTTGGCATTCATGTGCATGCTGACAGGGTGGCAGACATTCTGGCATTCATGTGCATGATGACAGGGTGGCAGACATTCTGGCATTCATGTGCATGCTGACAGGGTGGCAGACATTCTGGCATTCATGTGCATGCTGACAGGGTGGCAGACATTGCCAATCTGAAACCTTTGTGGATATTTATTCACTGCTGCATCCTGTAAGGATAAGATCTCTCTATATGGCCCATTAGCTGTATGTCTCAATAGCTGATTATCAGCAGGGAAAGAATAGAAATCAACATTTTCTAGGGTCAGAAACTAGTCCTCTGTAGATGCATGATCAGTCATATCCCACTATGGTTTTAGGCCCCCCCTGGTCTGGCAGGTTCATGTCTATATAGTGACAGCTCTTGTATTATAATATATGTATAAGTTGTGAGTTGAAGCCAGGATTTATAATTGGCATTTAAGCCTGTGATACATATCCAATGATTTGCACTTCAATATTCTCACTAGTATTGTACAGCTCTCCTGACATTAGCACTGCCCAGTACGTCAATGGATTAATCTGGTCTCTGCAGCGTTGCTTTCCAGCATTGGTCTAATATCCCTGGTCTTCCCCTTTGTGTACTACATCATGGCTTCAGGCCGTCCTGTACCTCTGTTTGTTTGGGAATTTATTATAGGTTCAATCCTTTCTGGGGAAGTGCTACCCTTTTTGGGATACAGGTGATCACCCACACCTTTTTCCATCCTTGGTGTTGTTTTGTTTTTGTGTTAGCCTACCCATTAACCCCTAAAATGCCATTAATCAAGGGAAAACATGAAATGAATACACTGTGAGGCATGTAGCCTACCCATTAACCCCTACAATGACATTAATCAAGGGAAAAAAACTAAATGAATACACTATGACGCATGTAGCCTTCACAATAACCCCTACAATGACATTAATCAAGGAAAAAATAAAATGCATACTGTGAGGGATGAAGCCTGCCCATTAACCCTTAATATACAACTAAACCAAGACAAAAATGAAAGTAATATACAGTTAACCCCTTCACTGCTGACCCATTTCAGGGCTGTGAAAAAGTTATGTTTTTATTTTATTATTTATGATTTGTTCTTTACACGGAATCTGTCCTTTTCCAATGTCCCCTCGATCGATCAGATACGTGCAATGTTTTTAGGTGGAACACCATTTGTTTCATGTCTGGACATGTCTGGTTCGCTTGAGGCTGTGGGGGGGAGGGGCACTAGGCTGTAATTTCCCATTGGTCTCTAGACCAACCTGGGACTGTATAGATTTCACTCAATAAAGATGTTCAGTTGTTGCAGCTGTTCAAACCTCACAGATATACAGCCTCGTCTTATTTCTGGGGGTGCTAGCAGGCTCTCTACATGTCCCGGTTCTTAAGCTTCGTCTGAGGACTGGAGGAAGGCACGAGAGTCTGCTGGGGAGAACACGGGGGGGGGGGGGTTAGGCAAGGAAGCGGCATTGACAGGCGTGACCCAGCCGGGGTATTGAGATCTGTTCCACTCTCCATGGGATGCAGCGCTCGGCCCAGCATCAGGACCGTTCAGAACGCTGATTAATGGCGCTCAGGTTAAAGTGAGAGCAGCCGCAATGACGTCACACCAGGTAACACGTTCCTTTTTGGGAGTCTGTGCTGTGAGATAGCTGGAGCAGCAAACCAGCCATGCAATACGTAGGTGTGAATTCTCCTGCAATTAAACAGATGTCTTGTCCTCAGTACTACCAGTTGCAAGTCATTCTTTTACACCATGAGGGTGGGGTGGCCTGGGACATGCAGAGAGTTAACCATGTCCTGTCCATACGTTCTTTTTCTCTGTGTCCCATATGCAGGACTCTGACGCAAAGAGTAAATGCGTTGGAGGTGACGAATAGTTATAAGGAGGTTACATATTATCAGGGTAAGAGTTACATGTAGTTGTGGTGGAGGTGACATGTGGTTATAGAGAGGTTACAGTAAGTCACTGTATGATTTTATTTCGGGGGATGGGGAGTTACAGTAAGTCACTGTATGATTTTATTTCGGGGGATGGGGAAGTCAGGGTTTCCATTTCTGAATAGGATATAGTGCGTATAATGGAGCTTCTCATACGTTCTGACTTGCGGTACAATCTAGACAGGTGGAGCACCAGGTGTCAGGCGTCTTATCTCACACCAGGATCTAAGGCTGCCAGCTTTATAACATCTCTATAAAAGCACAATAAAAATGTACAAACAGCCGACAAAAGCACAAACCGTGACCCAAGTATGGAAAGAAAATTCACATTAAAAAATTCCTTCAGACTCCCCGGGGCAAAAACTGAAGCGCAGTCACTGCAATCTCTTTATTTGTTCCTTTTACGTTTCCCTCTTTTTTTCTGAATCCAGGATTACAGAAAACGTTAATAAATATCTATATGAAAAAAATTGCGAGAGAGAGACAGAGAATCAGAGAGAGAGAAAGAGAAACACAGAAACAGCAAACAAACAGAGACACAGAAACAGCAAGCGATAAACAGAAACAGAGACACAGAAACGGAGAGACACAGAAAGAGCAAGCGTTAAACAGAAACAGGGACACAGAAACAGCAAACGATAAACAGAAATAGAGAGACATACTAAAACAGCAAGTGAACAGAAAAAGAGACACAAAAACAGAAACAGAAAATGATAAACAGAAACAGAGACACACAGAAACAGCAAGCGATAAACAGAAACAGAGACACAGAAACAGCAAGCGATAAACAGAAACAGGGACACAGAAACAGCAAGCGATAAACAGAAACAGACACACAGAAACAGCAAGCGATAAACAGAAACAGGGACACAGAAACAGCAAGCGATAAACAGAAACAGCAAACAAGAAACAGACGCAGAAACAGCAAACGATAAACAGAAATAGAGAGACATACTAAAACAGCAAACGATAAACAGAAACAGCAAGCGATAAACAGAAACAGACACAGAAACAGCAAGCGATAAACAGAAACAGACACAGAAACAGCAAACGATAAACAGAAGCAGGGACACAGAAACAGCAAGCGATAAACAGAAACAGAGACACAGAAACAGCAAGCGATAAACAGAAACAGGGACACAGAAACAGCAAGCGATAAACAGAAACAGAGAGACACAGAAACAGCAAGCGATAAACAGAAACAGAGAGACACAGAAACAGCAAGCGATAAACAGAAACAGGGACACAGAAACAGCAAGCGATAAACAGAAACAGCAAACAATAAACAGACGCAGAAACAGCAAACGATAAACAGAAATAGAGACACAGAACAGACACAGAAACAGCAAGCGATAAAAAAAACAGAAACAGAGACAACACAGAAACAGCAAGCGTTAAAAAGAAACAGGGACACAGAAACAGCAAGCGATAACAGAAACAGCAAGTGATAAACAGAAACAGCAAGCGACAAACAGAAACAGAGAGACACAGAAACAGCAAACGATAAACAGAAGCAGGGACACAGAAACAGCAAGCGATAAACAGAAACAGAGACACAGAAACGGAGAGACACAGAAAGAGCAAGCGTTAAACAGAAACAGGGACACAGAAACAGCAAGCCATAAACAGAGACACAGAAACAGCAAACGATAAACAGAAATAGAGAGACATACTAAAACAGCAAGTGAACAGAAAAAGAGACACAAAAACAGAAACAGAAAATGATAAACAGAAACAGAGACACACAGAAACAGCAAGCGATAAACAGAAACAGAGACACAGAAACAGCAAGCGATAAACAGAAACAGGGACACAGAAACAGCAAGCCATAAACAGAGACACAGAAACAGCAAACGATAAACAGAAATAGAGAGACATACTAAAACAGCAAGTGAACAGAAAAAGAGACACAAAAACAGAAACAGAAAATGATAAACAGAAACAGAGACACACAGAAACAGCAAGCGATAAACAGAAACAGAGACACAGAAACAGCAAGCGATAAACAGAAACAGGGACACAGAAACAGCAAGCGATAAACAGAAACAGCAAACAATAAACAGACGCAGAAACAGCAAACGATAAACAGAAATAGAGACACAGAAACAGACACAGAAACAGCAAGCGATAAACAGAAACAGAGACACACAGAAACAGCAAGCGTTAAAAAGAAACAGGGACACAGAAACAGCAAGCGATAAACAGAAACAGAGACACAGAAACGGAGAGACACAGAAAGAGCAAGCGTTAAACAGAAACAGGGACACAGAAACAGCAAGCCATAAACAGAGACACAGAAACAGCAAACGATAAACAGAAATAGAGAGACATACTAAAACAGCAAGTGAACAGAAAAAGAGACACAAAAACAGAAACAGAAAATGATAAACAGAAACAGAGACACACAGAAACAGCAAGCGATAAACAGAAACAGAGACACAGAAACAGCAAGCGATAAACAGAAACAGGGACACAGAAACAGCAAGCGATAAACAGAAACAGCAAACAATAAACAGACGCAGAAACAGCAAACGATAAACAGAAATAGAGAGACATACTAAAACAGCAAACGATAAACAGAAACAGCAAGCGATAAACAGAAACAGCAAGCGATAAACAGAAACAGACACAGAAACAGCAAACGATAAACAGAAGCAGGGACACAGAAACAGCAAGCGATAAACAGAAACAGAGACACAGAAACAGCAAGCGATAAACAGAAACAGGGACACAGAAACAGCAAGCGATAAACAGAAACAGAGACACAGAAACAGCAAGCGATAAACAGAAACAGAGAGACACAGAAACAGCAAGCGATAAACAGAAACAGGGACACAGAAACAGCAAGCGATAAACAGAAACAGCAAACAATAAACAGACGCAGAAACAGCAAACGATAAACAGAAATAGAGACACAGAAACAGACACAGAAACAGCAAGCGATAAACAGAAACAGAGACACACAGAAACAGCAAGCGTTAAAAAGAAACAGGGACACAGAAACAGCAAGCGATAAACAGAAACAGCAAGTGATAAACAGAAACAGCAAGCGATAAACAGAAACAGAGAGACACAGAAACAGCAAACGATAAACAGAAGCAGGGACACAGAAACAGCAAGCGATAAACAGAAACAGACACAGAAACAGCAAGCAATAAACAGAAACAGGGACACAGAAACAGCAAGCGATAAACAGAAACAGAGAGACACAGAAACAGCAAGCGATAAACAGAAACAGGGACACAGAAACAGCAAGCGATAAACAGAAACAGCAAACAATAAACAGACGCAGAAACAGAAAACGATAAACAGAAATAGAGACACAGAAACAGACACAGAAACAGCAAGCGATAAACAGAAACAGAGAGACACACAGAAACAGCAAGCGTTAAAAAGAAACAGGGACACAGAAACAGCAAGCGATAAACAGAAACAGCAAGCGATAAGCAGAAACAGGAAACAACAAACAGACGCAGAAACAGCCTACGATAAACAGAAATAGAGAGACACAAACAACAAGCGATAAACAGAAACAGCAAGCGATAAACAGAAATGGAGACACACAGAAATAGCAGGCAATAAACAGAAATAGAGAGACACACAAACTGCAAGCGATAAACAGAAACCGAGACACACAGAAATAGCAAGCAATAAACAGAAACAGACACACAGAAATAGCAAGCAATAAACAGAAACAGACACACAGAAACAGCAAGCGATAAACAGAAATAGACACAGAAACAGTAAACAGAAACAGAGAGACACACAGAAACAGCAAGTGATAAACAGAAACTGTCACGGTTCCCGGATCCCACCACGCAGTCCTTAAAGCCCAACACTCCACAGAGCCAAAAAGCTACCAACAGAGTAGCCGTAGAACAATCCCTAACTGTCTGGTCCTTAAAAATTGGCCAGGTATAAGTATACTAGCTAGACAGAAAGCGTTAAGCAAAGACAATGTCGTAATACAAAACCAGGTCAGCAACACGGGGGTAGTCAGACGAGCCAGAATCAGGAATACAGAGTATAGAATAGTCAAATGGAATAGCCGGGGCGATATCAGTGCAGAAGCGTAGTACAAAAAAATAGTCTGGGGCAACGGAAGGCAGAATAGTCAGAAAACAAGCAGAGGTAAATAACAGGTTAAATCACGAGAGAATTCAGGTGGAAGGAGCTCAGGTATTGATCACCACGATCTGGCACTGCTTAGAAGGAACTTTGGGTTTTTAAAGACCTTCACCAGACTGCGCCCCCCTCTCAAGCCGCGCCTCATGCAGCCACCTCCCTGCCTGTCTCTATTTAAACCGGGTGTTGGTCAGCGAGCAGCATCAGACATGCTGCCTTCAAGCACACTGGAGAGGCTGGAAGCCCCCAGCGTTACAGAAACAGAGAGACACACAGAAATAGCAAGCGATAAACAGAAACAGTGTCAGGAATCTGGATCGGTAGATGAGATGAGCCCAAGATGCAGTGATAAAGACACAGACAGGTTCCACGGTACAAAGGGGTTTATTGGTGCTGCATACACTTGGCAATGCAGACACAGGATACACTTGGCAATGCAGACGCAGGATACACTTGGCAATGCAGACGCAGGATACATTTGGCAATGCAGACGCAGGATACACTTGGCAATGCAGACGCAGGATACACTTGGCAGTGTAGACACAGTGTACACTTGGCACTGGAGACCAATGTCTTGGTAAGTCTGTTAGCTGGATACACAGGATCTCGAGAGGGACACAACTTGGCAGTGGAAGGCAATGTTAATGCAGCAGCAATGCATCTTGGGAGATTGCCCCTTAAATAGGGAAGCACAGGGAGGCAATCGAGACACCTGTGGCTGCTGCAGTGGCTGACTGAGGTACTGCAGGCAGATAGGCAAAGGGTTGTCAGGTTGGAATAATCACCTTAGGAGGCTTCTTGCCACGGCGGCGACGTGTAACCTGACAAACAGAGAGGCGCACAGAAACAGCAAGCGATAAACAGAAACAGAGACACACAGAAACAGCAAGCGATAAACAGAAACAGAGACACACAGAAACAGCAAACGATAAACAGAAACAGAGACACAGAAACAGCAAGCGATAAACAGAAACAGACACACAGAAACAGCAAGCGATAAACAGCAACAGACACACAGAAACAGCAAGCGATAAACAGAAACAGACACAGAAACAGCAAGCGATAAACAGACACAGAAACAGCAAGAGATAAACAGAAACAGACACACAGAAACAGCAAACGATAAACAGAAACAGAGACACACAGAAACAGCAAGCGATAAACAGAAACAGACACACAGAAACAGCAAGCGATAAACAGAAACAGACACACAGAAACAGCAAGCGATAAATAGAAACAGACACACAGAAACTGCAAGCGATAAATAGAAACAGACACACAGAAACTGCAAGTGATAAACAGAAACAGAGAGACGCACAGAAACAGCAAACGATAAACAGAAACAGAGAGACACACAGAAATAGCAAGCGATAAACAGAAACAGACACACAGAAACAGCAGGCGATAAACAGAAATAGAGAGACACACAGAAACAACAAGCGATAAACAGAAACAGAGAGACACACAGAAACAGCAAGCGATAAACATAAATGGAGACACACAGAAATAGCAGGCGATAAACAGAAATAGAAAGACACACAGAAACAGCAAGCGATAAACAGAAACAGAGACACACAGAAACAGCTAGCGATAAACAGAGATACAGAAACAGCAGGTGATAAACAGAAACAGACAGACACACAGAAACAGCAAGCAATAAACAGAAACAGAGAAACAGAAACAGCAAGCGATAAACAAAAACGCAGAAACAGCAAGTGATAAATGTAGATCTGCACAAACGACGATGGAGTCACCGGGTAAGCTTTATTAAGAACGGTTTTATTATCCTGGCATTCTGTGTGTGTGTGTCAGCCTCTGCTTCCTGCTTCTTCTAAGACCCTTACACTTCCTGTCTCCACCCCCATGTCTCCACACAGCTACAGTCAAGTCTAGAAATATTGGGACATGGACACAATTCTAACATCTTTGGCTCTATACACCACCACAATGGAGTTGGAATGAAACAAACGCAATGTGCTTTAACTGCAGACTGTCGGATTTAATTTGAGGGTATTTACATTCAACTCAGGTGAACGGTGTAGGACTTACAGCAGTTTGCAGATGTGCCCCCACTTGTTAAGGGACAAAAGGTAATGGAACAATTGGCTTCTCAGCTGTTCCATGGCCAGGTGTGTGATATTCCCTCATTACCCCAATTACAATGTGCAGATAAAAGGCCCAGAGTTCATTTCAAGTCTGCTATTTGCATTTGGAATCTGTTGCTGTCAACTCTCAAGATGAGATCCAAAGAGCTGTCACTATCAGTGAAGCAAGCCATCATAAGGCTGAAGAAACAAAACAAACTCATCAGAGAGATAGCAAGAACATTAGGCGTGGCCAAAACAACTGTTTGGAACATTCTCAAAAAGAAGGAACGCACCGGTGAGCTCAGCAACACCAAAAGACCACGGAAAACAACTGTGGTGGATGACCGAAGAATTCTTTCCCTGGTGAAGAAAACACCCTTCACAACAGTTGGCCAGATCAAGAACACTCTCCAGGAGGTAGGTGTATGTGTGGTAAAGTCAACAATCAAGAGAAGACTTCACCAGAGTGAATACAGAGGGTTCACCACAAGATGTAAACCATTGGTGAGCCTCAAAAACAGGAAGGCCAGATTAGAGTTTGCCAAACAACATCTAACAAAGCCTTCACAGTTCTGGAACAAGATCCTATGGACAGATGAGACCAAGCTCAACTTGTACCAGAGTGATGGGAAGAGAAGAGTATGGAGAAGGAAAGGAACTGCTCATGATCCTAAGCATACCACCTCATTAGTGAAGCATGGTGGTGGTAGTGTCATGGCGTGGGCATGTATGACTGCCAATGGAACTGGTTCTCTTGTAATTATTAATGACTAGCTTTTGCCCGCGGCTTCGCTCGCGTGGATTTTAGGATTTGTTAAAATAGTTTTTTAAAAGAAACTTGAGGTTTGTTTGGTAGAACCCCCCCTTTCCCCCCACTTGGGATTTTTGAAAAATTGAAAAAAAAAATTCAAGAAGAATGTAAGTGCCAAATTTCACACCTGTAACATCTTTGGTTTTTGAAATATAGGTATACTGATAAAAGTATTCACATCCCTTTCCCCCACCCCCCTTAACTGGATTTTACTTGAAAACGAGAGAAATCTCAATGTATCCTTCCTGGTAAAATCCTTTATAAATTTTCAGAAAATGGTAAAACATGTTTTTTTTTGCACGAAGATTGTAAATATTGAATTTCACACCTGTAATATAGGTATAGCGATATTATTATTTATTTCTAAAGCGCCAGCATATTCCGCAGCGCTGTACAATAGGCACAGTATATATACAGTTACAATACATGGAACAACATTTGACAAACAGTACAGTAGGAGATGAGGCCCTATTCCCGTATTAAAGGTATTCATCCCCCTTTTCCCACCCCCCCACTGGATTTTTGGAAAATGGTAAAACACGTGTTTCTTTATTTTCAAAAGATTGTAATTACTAAACTTCACACCTGTAACATCTTGGTTTTTGAAATATAGATATACTGATAAAAGTATTCAGACACATTTCCCTCGACCCCCCCCCCCGCCCTTATTTGGATTTGTGGAAAATGGCAAAACACATGTTCGTGAAAAAAACAAAGATTGTAAATACCAAATTTCACACCTGTAACATCTTCGGTTTTTGAAATATAGGTATACTGATAAAAGTATTCAACCCCCCCTTTTTGCCCCCCTCCCACTGAATTTTTGGAAAATGGTAAAATTGTCAGGTTTGTGCCAGGAAGGAGCCATGGCACGGCCTCAGTGTGATGTTATATTCCCAAGCGCTGGGGGTGAGCAGGCAGAAAGACACTGAAGACAGTATATGCACAACAAAGCTTGTATTGTGGGATGGTTCACAGCAAACAGTCCAGCATAGAACAGATAGTAACACAAGCAAGTAGATGGTGGGCCACGTAGTCTCTCTCTAGTTTCTCTTGAGGGGAAGCAGGAGCATTTGGTAACAGTACCTGATAGAAGGTCTTCATCCAGGAGAGAGCTTGAGGACTGGAAGCCACTTGAGAGTCCCTGGACCCACTGGATAGTGGGCCACGCAGTGGAACTTCCAGCAAGCAGGAACCATGTAATGCAGACACAGCAAGGATGGAATACCTGGTGTACACAGTAGAGCGGAATATACAGGAAACATACAACAACAAGAGGGAGCTCTCAGGACCTCTGACATCAGGAAGGGATAACACAAATTGAAAGAGCAAAGGGGAGGAGGGTGTGGTCTGGTTTTATGCAGAATCCTCAGGTTCAGACACAGGAGTTAACCCTTAAGTGGGAAGCAGGTATAGAGAGCTAGTGACCCAGGCTGGCCACAGCAGGCTCTCAGGGCTAAGGCATGACAAAAATAGGTGTTATTTTGTTTCTCAAGACGAATCTAAATACTAATTTTCACGTATGTAAAATCTTCTGTTTTTGAGATATAGGTATCCTGATTAAAAGTATTCCACCCCCCTTTTTTTCACCCCCCCCCATTTGGGATTTTTGGAAAATGGTAAAACACCTGTTTTTGTTTTTGAAGAAGATTGTAAATACCAAATTTCACGTCTGTAACATCTTTGGTTTTTAAAATATAGGTATAATGATAAAAATATTCAGACCCCTTTCCCCCGACCCCCCAATTAGATTTGTGGAAAATGGCAAAAAACATGTTTGTTTTTTTTCACGAAGATTGTAAATACCAAATTTCAAACTCGTAACATCTTCGGTTTTTGAAATATAGGTATACTGATAAAAGTATTCAACCCCCCCCCCTTTTTTGCCCCCACCAAGGAATTTTCAGAACATGGTAAAATACGTGTTGTTTTATTTTTCAAGACTAATCTAAATACCAATTTTCAGGACTGTAACATCGTCTGTTTTGGAGATAGAGGTATCCCGTTTAAAATATTTAAAATATTCAACCCCCTCTTGGATTTTTGAAAAACGGTAAAACACATGTTTTTTTATTTTTCAAGATGAATCTAAATACCGATTTTCATGTCTGTAACGCCTTCTGTTTTTGAGCTATAGGTATCCTGTTTAAAATATTCAACCTCCTTTTTCACCCCCTTACGGGTGGATTTTCCAAAAATCCTTCCTTAGTGGGCACCTAAATCATAAAAACAGTGCACCTTCAAAATTTTACGTTCCTAGGTTAAACAGTTTCAGCTGGGCGTTGATGAGTCAGTCAGTCAGGACTTTCGTGTTATATATATATATAGATGTTTTTAACCCCCCATTTTGGCCCCCCATGGAATTTTAAGAAAATGCTAAAATACATGTTTTTTTATTTTTCAAGACGAATCTAAATACCAATTTTCACGTCTGTAGCATCTTATGATTTTGAGCTATAGGTATCCTGTTTAAAATATTCAACCCCCTTTTTACCCCCTTATGGGCAGATTTTCCAAAAATCCTTCCTTAGTGGGTGCCTACATCATAAAAATAGTGCACCTTCAAATTTCACATTCCTAGGTTAAACGGTTTCAGCTGAGCATTGATGAGTCAGTCATGAATTCGCGTTTGTGATAAAAGTATTCAACCTCCTTTTTGCCCCCCAGTTGAATTTTTGAAAAACGATAAAATACGTGTTTTTTTATTTTTCAAAAAGAATCTAAATACCGATTTTCACATCTGTAACATCGTCTGTTTTTGAGCTATAGGTATTGTGTTTAAAATATTCAACCCCCTTTTTCACCCCCTTAGGGGCAGAGTTTCCAAAAATCCTTCCTTAGTGGGTGCCTACGTCATAAATACAGTGCACCTTCAAAATTTCATGTTCCTAGATTAATCGGTTTCAGCTGGGCGTTGATGAGTCAGTCGGTCAGTTAGGACTTTCGTGTTTATGATAAAAGTATCCAACCCCCCTTTTTGCCCCCACCAAGGAATTTTCAGAACATGGTAAAATACGTGTTGTTTTATTTTTCAAGACTAATCTAAATACCAATTTTCAGGACTGTAACATCGTCTGTTTTGGAGATAGAGGTATCCCGTTTAAAATATTTAAAATATTCAACCCCCTTTTTTTGCCCCCCCCCACTTGGATTTTTGAAAAACGGTAAAACACATGTTTTTTTATTTTTCAAGATGAATCTAAATACAGATTTTCATGTCTGTAACGCCTTCTGTTTTTGAGCTATAGGTATCCTGTTTAAAATATTCAACCTCCTTTTTCACCCCCTTACGGGTGGATTTTCCAAAAATCCTTCCTTAGTGGGCACCTAAATCATAAAAACAGTGCACCTTCAAAATTTTACGTTCCTAGGTTAAACAGTTTCAGCTGGGCGTTGATGAGTCAGTCAGTCAGGACTTTCGTGTTTATATATATATAGATGTTTTTAACCCCCCATTTTGGCCCCCCATGGAATTTTAAGAAAATGCTAAAATACATGTTTTTTTATTTTTCAAGACGAATCTAAATACCAATTTTCACGTCTGTAGCATCTTATGATTTTGAGCTATAGGTATCCTGTTTAAAATATTCAACCCCCTTTTTACCCCCTTATGGGCAGATTTTCCAAAAATCCTTCCTTAGTGGGTGCCTACATCATAAAAATAGTGCACCTTCAAAATTTCACATTCCTAGGTTAAACGGTTTCAGCTGAGCATTGATGAGTCAGTCATGAATTCGCGTTTGTGATAAAAGTATTCAACCCTCCTTTTTGCCCCCCAGTTGAATTTTTGAAAAACGATAAAATACGTGTTTTTTATTTTTCAAAAAGAATCTAAATACCGATTTTCACATCTGTAACATCGTCTGTTTTGAGCTATAGGTATTGTGTTTAAAATATTCAACCCCCTTTTTCACCCCCTTAGGGGCAGAGTTTCCAAAAATCCTTCCTTAGTGGGTGCCTACGTCATAAATACAGTGCACCTTCAAAATTTCATGTTCCTAGATTAATCGGTTTCAGCTGGGCGTTGATGAGTCAGTCGGTCAGTTAGGACTTTCGTGTTTATGATAAAAGTATCCAACCCCCCTTTTTGCCCCCCCAAGGAATTTTCTGAAAATTTTAAGATACGTGTTTTTTTATTTGTCAAGATGAATCTATTATACTGATTTTCACGTCTGTATCATCTTCTGTTTTTAAGATATAGGTATTGTGTTTAAAATATTCAACCCCCTTTTTTCGCCCCCCAGTCAAGTTTTTGAAAAACGGTAAGATACATGTTTTTTTATTTTTCAAGACGAATCTAAATATTTATTTATTTATTTATAAAGGATTTTACCAGGAAGGATACATTGAGATTTCTCTTGTTTTCAAGTATGTCCTGGGTATCGATTTTCACATCTGTAACATCTTCTGATTTTGAGCTATAGGTATCCTGTTTAAAATATTCAACCCCCTTTTTCACCACCTTATGGGCGGAGTTTCCAAAAATCCTTCCTTAGTGGGTGCCCACATCATAAAACCAGTGCACCTTCAAAATTCACATTCCTAGGTTAAACGGTTTCAGCTGGGCGTTGATTAGTCAGTCAGGACTTTTGCGCTTATATATATAGATGTGACGCTGACAAAAGCAGCAGGATGAATTCTGAAGTGTTTCGGGCAATATTATCTGCTCACATTCAGCCAAATGCTGCAGAACTCCTTGGACGGCGCTTCACAGTGCAGATGGACAATGACCCAAAGCATACTGCAAAAGCAAGCAAAGAGTTTTTGAAGGGACAGAAGTGGAATGTTATGTAATGGCCAAGTCAATCACCTGACCTGAATCCCATTGAGCATGCATTTCACTTGCTGAAGACAAAACTGAAGGGAAAATGCCCCAAGAACAAGCAGGAACTGAAGACAGTTGCAGTAGAGGCCTGGCAGAGCATCACCAGGGATGAAACCCAGCGTCTGGTGATGTCTATGCGTTCCAGACTTCAGGCTGTGATTGACTGTAAAGGATTTGTAACCAAGTATTAAGGGAAAGTTTGATTAATGATTATTATTCTGTCCCATTACTTTTGGTCCCTTAACAAGTGGGGGCACATCTGCAAACTGCTGTAAGTCCTACACCGTTCACCTGAGTTGGATGTACATACCCTCAAATTAAAGCTGACAGTCTGCAGTTAAAGCACATTGTGTTTGTTTCATTCCAACTCCATTGTGGTGCTGTATAGAGCCAAAGATGTTACAATTGTCTCCATGTCCCAATATTTCTGCACCTGACTGTATATGCAACACACATATTCTACATCTTTCCCCTTTTAAAGAAAACATATATATAACATGCATGAATCTAGACCAGAGCGCAGCATAACAATAAACCGTAAAAACATGTAACATAAAACACGAAATGCTGTAAGAAATCAGTATGTGATAAAGTTGTCAAACTTTAGGTTAGGTTTGCACATTCTTCCCGATCGAGTAACAACCAGTGGGGTTTCTGAATCTGAAACCTGTTGCCTGAAATCGTCATTATTTTGTAGTGGTGCATTACATTCATCGTTTGGAGTGTCATTTGGCACCGTAGCAGATGGCCATGCTTGAGATTCTGAAGAGACCACAGGAGCAAATGAGGCAGGGATGGGACTGTATGATTCAGGGACTTGTAGGAGGTGATGGCGGTTTCTTACATAGGTCCTGCCATCAGAGTGGACAACATAGCTGTTGGGTTGGCGGGCCTTTCCATGAACCGTAGCCAGTTTGTCAAACCCACAGGAAGTCTCCATCCGTACCACCTGCCCTGGCTACAGAGGTGAAAGCTGCCTGGCCGACTTGTCATGGCTTATCTTCCCTTTCGTTCGGAGCCGAAATAAAGCAGCCTGAACATCAGTCTCAACTTTAGGCAGTAGCTGTGTTGCGACCACGAGGATCAAAGTCCTGTTGCGATGAGACAGTAAACGTTGTGCCAGAGACGGCATTCCATTCCATGGTGGGCTGCGGAGGTTGCGTAGTGCTGCATAAATGTCAGAACCATCACGGGCACATTTTGCTAGGATCTGCTTGGCCGATCGGACACCACGCTCTGCTAGACCATTCGATCTCAGGTAGTGAGGACTGCTTGTGACATGGTGAAAATCCCACTGGTGGGCAAAGGTCCCGAATTCTCTGCTTGAAAATGATGGCGCATTGTCAGTCATCAACTGTTGGGGAATCCCATGTGTAGAAAAGTGCCTCTTCAATGTTGTGATCACAGCGGTGCTGGAAAGGTTTGGAAGGACGTCAAACTCCCACCAGCCAGAGTACGAATCCACTAAGTCCAGGTAATGCTTGCCTTCCCACTCAAACACATCAGCTGCTGTGATGGACCACGGTTTGTCAGGGACGGGGTGCAGATGCAAGGGTTCTCTAATTTGATGCTGTCGTAGAGCATTACATGGGGCCCATTTGGAAACTTCTCTTTCAATGTCACTATATACAGTGGGCCAGAACATTGTTTCACGTGCCCTACGCTTAGTGGACTCAATGCCAGGGTGACCTTGATGGAGCTGTGTCAAGTAATACTTTTGGAGAGAGTGAGGGATTACATATCTCTGACCACGCAAAATTAAACCATCATCCACAGTCAATTCATCCCTCATAGCGTAAAATGGTCGGATGTCATGCGGAATTTCCTTGAACGAGTCAGGCCACCCATTGAGAATGGTGCCCGCAAGACGCTGGCAGGTAGCATCTGCCTGAGTGCTCTGCTTAAGCTCCTCAATTCTTCTGGACGACAACACCTCATCCAAAAGCTAACACATCATAAACCTCAACAGCTCCAGGGTTCTCAGTGGTGGGGTGGTGTGCACGCGAAAGAGCATCAGCAACATATAGTTCACGGCCTCGTTTATAGACAACATTCAGGTGGTATCGCTGAAGCTTGAGCATCATGCGCTGGATGCGAGCAGATGCTGTGTGAAACGGCGTTCTCAGTATGGTTATGAGCGGCTGATGATCCGTTTCCACAGTCACTGGGCGGCCATAGATATAAACATGGAATTTCATACAAGGGAAAACTAGTCCCAATAATTCTTTCTCGATCTGTGCATAATGAGCTTCAGCCTCAGTAAGAGCTCTTGATGTGAATGCCACCGGCCTGTCATCTTGAAGACAGACTGCACCAAGATCATGCTGCGAGGCGTCAGCAGACAATATCACCGGTTTGTGTACATCAAAATACTGTAGGACAGGTGGACTTGTCAGATGTGCTCTGAGTATGTCCACAGCAGCAGCATGTTGTTCAGTCCAACACTAGTCAGCATCCTGGCGCAGGAGCTGACGGAGAGGAGACGTGATCTCACTGTAGCGGTAAATGAATTTTGAGAGATAATTGGTCATGCCAAGAAACCTCTGTAACGCAGGTTTGTCCTCTGGAACAGGCATTTGGTGAATGGCCTTGGTTTTTTCTGGGTCAGGCTTAACCCCTTTATCTGTGAGAAGGTGGCCTACATACGGCACCTCTGAAACTCTAAAGCGACATTTAGTGGGGTTGAGCTGTAGATTGATGGCTCTGGCACGATCTAGGATACATTTAAGCCGTTTGTCATGTTCCTCAACAGAAGAGCCCCAAATCAAGATATCATCCACAACTATTTCACATGGTTGTCCGGCAAAAAGCTGTTCCATGCATCTTGGAACTTCCTGTGGAAATCCCATATGGCATCTGTAAGAATTTGTATCTTCCAAATAGGGTCATGAATGTTGATGATTCCTCATCCAGGGGGATTTGGCAGAATCCACACTTTGCATCTAATATACTGAAGACCTTTGCCTGTGGCATATCAGCAATTACTTGTTCCACAGTCTTTAATGGGTGGTGAGGCCTCAGGAGAGCCTTATTGAGGTGCACAGGATCAATACATATGCGTTCCGTGCCATCTTTACTGCAGCTGCCATGGCAGACACCCAAGGGTAGCCTCCTCAACTGGGGCGATGATGCCCAGTCTAATCATTCATTAAAGTTCATTGACAACTTTGTCTTTCATAGCTAACGGGATCCGTCGGGGGGCACACACTGTCGGGTGCACGGATTCATCCAGGCGCATGTGATACGTGACTGGAAGCTTGGCAATAGTGTCAGTACGAAATATAGGTCCTCGTAATCAGTCATCTCAGAAGCCTGTTGTTGTACAGTACCTCTGAGCTGAGTTGGATGAGATTTAACCAGATGCTGTCTGGCAAACCCAGCCGGCTTTTAACATTTCTATCCACTATATGGAATAACAACGAGCCTCCTGAAAGATCCAAGCTAATAGCGCCCAATGTCTGAATTGTCTGTCCGCCATAAGCTATCAGGTTTACTTTATTTGGTCAGTTTGGGCACCAGGGTCAATGCTTTGCCATGTGGATAGGGACAAGACATTACATTGAGCACCAGTGTCGATTTTCAGCTTGACCTGCGTGTTACATGTGGCTGACAGGGTGGTGAATATTTCTCCTCTATTTGCAAGTAGGTCCACACTTTCACATTGAAAACCATCTGGGGAATCAGTACTTTCCACTTCATTTATTCTGTGCACATATTTCTTTTTATTTGCACGAAATGGCGGCATCCAGGCACCTGTAATGTGAGGTTTGGATCTACAGCACCTGTAATGTGAGGCTTGGATCTACTGCACCTGTAATGTGAGGCTTGGATCTACAGCACTTGTAATGTGAGGCTTGGATCTACAGCACTTGTAATGTGAGGCTTGGATCTGCAGCACCTGTAATGTGAGGCTTGGATCTGCAGCACCTGTAATGTGAGGCTTGGATCTGCAGCACCTGTAATGTGAGGCTTGGATCTGCAGCACCTGTAATGTCAGGCTTGGATCTACAGCACTTGGCACAATGATTCCATTTGTTGCACAGGTTACAGCATTTATTAAAAGCTGGGCACTTGTTGCGCTCAGTGCCGCTCGCCACCACAGTCACCTCATTGATGTTCATGCTGCCGAACCGCAAATACACCACAGTCACCTCATTGATGTTCATGCTGCTGCAACGCAAATACTTCCGTCTCTGTTTTTAGTTCCTTAGTGTCCGTGTCAGAACGATCAAATAACATACATGTTCTGACAGCAGAGTCCAGTGTCAGGTCTTCTTCCCGCAATAACTGAGCACGCACTGCATCATTGTGGATTCCACAGACAATTCTGTCACGGATTAGTTCATTGGTTAATACACCAGAATCCCAGCTTTCAGCCAGCAGTCTCAATGCGGCCACATAGGATTGAATTCCTTCATCAGATTTTTGAGCCATCATGTTAAATGCATGTCTGTCCATTATCACATTCCGTGCAGGTAGACACATCTCATCACATTTCTTGATTAACACATTGGGGTCCTCTTTGTCCTCACCCTCTTGAAAGTGAAACGATTCATATTTATCCAGCGCATCTGAACCCGCCAAACTGAGAAAAGTGTAAGCTTGTACCTTTTTTGATTTGTCTGAAAGTCCTGCATTGCTGTACATGTCCCATTCTCTCCTGAATTTCAGCCAGTTGTTAGCAATGTCGTTATCAAAGACAAGTGCTTCTATGCGCTTTAGATTTTGAGCCATGATTCCTCAGCAATCTCACTTCTGATACCATGTAGATCTGCACAAACGACGATGGAGTCACCGAGTAAGCTTTATGAAGAACTGCTTTATTCTCCTGGCATTCTGTGTGTGTGTGTCAGCCTCTGCTTCCTGTTTCTTCTAAGACCCTTACACTTCATGTTTCCACCCCATGTCTCCACACAGCTATGTATATATGCAACACACATATTCTACAATAAACAGAGATACAGAAACAGCAGGTGATAAACAGAAACAGAGAGACACAGAAACAGCAAGCGATAAAAAGAAACAGAGACACAGAAACAGTAAGCGATAAACAGAAACAGACAGACACACAGAAACAGCAAGCGATAAACAGAGACAGACTCACAGAAACAGCAAGCGATAAACAGAAACAGAGACACAAAGAAACAGCAAGTGATAAACAGAAACAGAGACACAAATAAACAGCAAGTGATAAACAAAAACAGACCCACAGAAACAGTAAGCGATAAACAGAAACAGACACACAGAAACAGCAAGCGATAAACAGAGACAGACCCACAGAAACAGCATGCGATAAACAGAAACAGAGACACATCTGATACGCTGCAGAAAACTCGCCGTACGCGTCCAAAATAAGCGTACGATTCGCCGAACACAGCGCCGACCAGCCGCTGGACAGAGGGGTCCGTGACAATGGGCATGAAGGAAATAAGCCGGAGGAAGAGAGAAATAAATCCAGGGAGTGGGGGAGGGGAATATAATAATAATGGTGTGGAGAATATATAAGGGTGGGGTAGACAGTGAGGCAGTGTGAAGGGCCCGGGCCAATCCGTGCAGGAGGTGAGGTGGAATGAATGTGGATTTCTGTCATTGCACCGATACATGTTATTATGATTTAGTATTATTAGACTAATGTCAGACGAACGCAGTCTGAGCGCACTCTGCGTGCACAACCAACAGGCGTACCGACCCAAGATACTGTCGACACCACACGTTCCGTTTTTTGTGACGGACGCAGAAAAAAAGGGAATTATGGGAAACAAAATTATTATGAAAAATGATAAAAATTGGAAAAGGATATGAAAAGGCATTTTGCGCATCAAGGTTCTGGACGTCACAAATGTGCTGCGTCTGACATCTCCTCATCACTCACACAGGCCGCTACGCGGATGTGGCGCACTCTGGGCGTCTGTCTTGGCGGTTTTACATTCTTGCCTAAATTGCGTCCGTTTGCCACGTGCGTTGTGTGTGCGCAGTTCGGTGCGCATGTACTTCGTGTGAGTCTCTATTGATCATGATTCTATGCTACGACGGGCTTTAAACTGTGCGGCGACACGGATGTGATCACTGCGTTCGTCTGACGCCGGCTTTAGTTTTAGATGTGCGATTCCTCCGCTCGGCTTCTAATACAGAGGAAATCACACAGTATAGTTCTTCTGCCCTGTGACAAGGTGTGATCCATTCTTCATGTATCGCTGGGGTTAGCCTGAGTCACCTTGACATGACCTTGGCGGGGTGTTATGATCATGGGTGATTTCTGCCATAAATTATCATATTGTAATACTAACTGATTGACATACCAAAGAAGGACCACTAGGGGCAGTGTGTAGGCTGTTAGCACTGTGGGGCTAGCTGTGATGTCATTAAGCCAGCCTACTTTAGAGAGGTCTTGTCCTATTGGTAGAGAGGGTTTGTCTACTGGTGACTCCCACTGGGAATAAAAGGGGGACTTCCACCAAGGGTTAGCTCTCTTTACTCTGATACCTGAGACTGACCACCATGTGAAGTTTTCTGCAGCCCCCAGTTTGGGGCATAGTAAGCATGCTTTTAGTTCATTGCTGTATTGTTTAAGTATTGTTGTTTAGTTTAATGTACTGTGATCAGACTGTGTGTATATGTTAGTTTTCCTGTAGTTACTGTAAAGCAAATGATATAAACTGTGAATATAGATTGCCAAGTAAATTGTCATTCATATTGCACCGGTTTCTGTGTGTTTTCTTATATATATTCGACCATATAACCCACAAGATATAAATGTTATTGTTGCAACTTAGGGCTTTAATTATTGCTTATTAATTCAATAATTAATGATGGATTTAATGCCCAAAACGAAACACGGGGATACCAGCACGTGTCTGTGGTGTAGAGATGGTGAACAGGATGAGACGTGGGATACTTTGTGCTGTCAGTCAGTAAGGTGATTCTTCATGTTTTCTTCATACAGTGATGATGGGGCGCCGGAGCCGGTACCGGGTACAAAGTGTCGTGAAATCAAGGAATCCATCATTAACACCCAGCTGCAAAAGTAAGAAGCTTGTCTGCGATTAAATGTGTAGATTCAGTATCTGACAGAAGTGAGTGCACCCCTATACATACATATATATAGTATCTGACAGAAGTGAGTGCACCCCTATACATACATATATATAGTATCTGACAGAAGTGAGTGCGCCCCTATACATACATATATATAGTATCTGACAGAAGTGAGTGCACCCCTATACATACATATATATAGTATCTGACAGAAGTGAGTGCGCCCCTATACATACATATATATAGTATCTGACAGAAGTGAGTGCACCCCTATACATACATATATTATAGTATCTGACAGAAGTGAGTGCACCCCTATACATACATATATATAGTATCTGACAGAAGTGAGTGCACCCCTATACATACATATATATAGTATCTGACAGAAGTGAGTGCACCCCTATACATACATATATATAGTATCTGACAGAAGTGAGTGCACCCCTATACATACATATATATAGTATCTGACAGAAGTGAGTGCACCCCTATACATACATATATATAGTATCTGACAGAAGTGAGTGCACCCCTACACATACATATATATAGTATCTGACAGAAGTGAGTGCACCCCTATACATACATATATATATATAGTATCTGACAGAAGTGAGTGCGCCCCTATACATACATATATATAGTATCTGACAGAAGTGAGTGCACCCCTATACATACATATATATAGTATCTGACAGAAGTGAGTGCACCCCTACACATACATATATATAGTATCTGACAGAAGTGAGTGCACCCCTATACATACATATATATAGTATCTGACAGAAGTGAGTGCACCCCTACACATACATATATATAGTATCTGACAGAAGTGAGTGCACCCCTATACATACATATATATAGTATCTGACAGAAATGAGTGCACCCCAAGCTTCCCTGTACCTGCAGAAGCAAAACAGCCCCAAAGCATGATTGACCCCCCGCCATGCTTCACAGTAGGCAAGGTGTTCTTTTCTTCATAGGCCTTGTTCTTCCTCCTCCAAACATAGCGTTGATCCATGGGCCCAAACAGTTCTAATTTTGTTTCATCAGTCCACAGTACACTATCCCAAAACCTCTGTGGTTTGTCCACATGACTTTTGGCATACTGCAGTCGACTCTTCTTATTCTTTGGAGACAGCAAGGGGGTGCGCCTGGGAGTTCTGGCATGGAGGCCTTCATTACGCAGTGTGCGCCGTATTGTCTGAGCTGAAACTTCAGTACCCACATCTGACAAATCTTTTCTCAGTTCCTCAGCAGTCACACGGGGACTTTTCTCCACTCTACGCTTCAGGTAGCGCACAGCAGTCAAAGTCAGCATCTTCTTTCTGCCACGACCAGGTAGCGTTTCAACAGTGCCCTTTGCCTTGAATTTGCGAATGATGCTTCCTATGGTCTCTCTTGGTATGTTTAACATCTTTGCAATCTTCTTATAGCCATTGCCCTTCCTGTGAAGAGTAATCACCTCTTCTCTTGTCTTCCTGGACCATTCTCTTGACTTCACCATGTTTGTAACCACACCAGTAAATGTCTAGAAGGAGCTGAGTATCACAGTCATTTTAAAGCTGCCTAATTGGTGCTTATTATGCTTTATTGCTGCTCCGTGACATCCACAGGTGTTTTCAATACCTGATTGAAAACACTTGAATGAACCTCTGTTCTTCAGAGTGGTAGTCTTTAAGGGGTTGAATAATTGTGTCAATGAAGAATTCACAAAAGAAACATTTACTACTGTATTACAAAACCAATTGATGTCATTTTAGTTGCATATGGTTCTTTAAAAAGTCCTTGTAGGATTTCATTCTGAATACAATTACAAATGTCACTAAATTCCCTAAAACCCTTTACAGCATTGGGGGTTGAATCATTTTGAACACAACTGTATATATATATATACACACAGGGCTCTATTACATTCCTTGCGCAAAAACACGCAGCGTTAAACGTTAACGCGCGTAAAGTAACACTGGTATTACAATCCGAGTGCATTTTTTCATCATTCCGAAAATATCACGCGTAAAATATACGTGCAAAAACTTGCGCGAATTAACGCTGTGCGCAGAAATCGTTGGGCAGACTGTTTTTTCACGTGATTCAGCCAATCAGAATTAAGAACCACAATTGTCTCCCGTTCAGTTTTTGCGCCTGTCAAAATCAATCTGAGTATATATGCTGCGGCAATAATAGAAACACGCACAACCTCCACATTTTATTGTTTGGGTATGTGTAGAATGTGTAACTATACTGTGCTGTACTTCTTTTTTTTGGCTGGTGTATTTGGTTTCGGCCAGGACGTTCAGATTTGCCGTTACCACCAGCTTTTCAAAGACGTTAAAATTATGCGGCAAACGTTGTCCGTTAAAATTTGCGCATCGATTGTAACACCATCCGCGTATCAGCGCACAAACACATTTGTGCTCACAATGTTAAGTATGGGATGCGCGCACAAACTTGCGCATGCACAGGGTTCGCGCAGTGTCACTTGCGTTAGACGTTAACGTGCATTTTGTGCCTTAATGCGTTTTTGCGCATGCGCAAAATTGTGCACGAAGAATCTAATAGGGCCCACAGTATCTGACAGAAGTGAGTGCACCCTATATAATATATAGTATCTGACAGAAGGGAGTGTATATATATATATATGAGTGCACTATTATTATTATTATTATCCTTTATCTGTATAGCGACACATGTTCTGCAGCGCTTTTACAAGATACGTGTACAAGGGGTTAATACATTAGAATACCTCACATGGATGATGACCTGATTCAGGGGGTCCCGATTCAGGGGGTCCCTGTCCCAAGGGAACTTACAATCTATGAGATGTACAAGTAATTTGTGAGGTAGGTACATTGGTATCGTTAGGTGTCTTGCCCAGGGACACTCGCTGGTGGTGTCTTCTGAGTGGGATCGAGTTGTCTTTCCATGATTGTAGCGATGATCAGCGACCTGGTGGTTCGGTTGAAGCCGCTTCTCGTAAAGTCGAGACTTCTCCACAGTTGTAAAGACAAAAAAGAAAAGGGCGCAAGATAGATGGAAATTGAAGAAATCCCTCTGGAGCCCCCCAGATACAGTTAGGGTACTCCTAGGGTTCACAGTAGATTGATTTCTTTAAAGAGAGCTTTTGCTTCTTAGTTGGTTAATATAGCGTGCGCTGAAAAATCAAAAGAGAATATATATTGTGCAGTATATATAATAAATTACCCTGTATATTAATTTGTAGGTGTCAGTAAAGTAATATTGCAAGTTTTAAAATTGTATTTTTATAACATTGGCAAAGCCGTAACAATGTGAAAATTAGGTGCAGACGAGAGAACGTTCACCAAGCGCATTACAGAAAATCTATCAGAGCGTGCCAAACAGGGCGCATGCGCAGGTGAACTCTGTTCCTTCTGGGTGGTAGAAGATGTGCGCACCAACGCTGGGAGAAGTGGAGTGCGTGCATGGTATATCGCGGCTGCGCAGAGAAGGAATCATTCGGAAAGACGGTGGAGGTTTTCTTTTTAAATTAGCATCCTCTAAGCAAATCAGATCAGCAGTTTTACATTTTTCAATGATTGTTTAATCACTGTTCATATGGGAATGTATATTAGGACATTTGTGAACTAGCTCCTGAGGAAGTGGGCGCGCCCCACAAAATGCATTGAGCAAAGGCCTATACGCCAGAAATCAAGCCAGAGACCAAGCCGAACATCCATGCCGAACATCCATGCCGAACATCCATGCCGAACATCCATGCCGAGCAAGTGTTCCATTCTAACCAACTCCAGTTTATGCTGAGCCAGCGTTCCATTCCATTCCAACGGGCTTCCATCTAAGGCTAGGGTCAGACGAAAGCATTTTTCCCCGCGAACGTGAAAAAGTGCGTCCGAACGCATTGACGTATTTTTTCACGGAATGCGCAAAAACGGTCAGACGACGTGCATTTTCGGGCGTGATTTTGTACGGATCGTCAATAAAACTCTTTTTGCGTCTGGACGTTATGTAGGCTGGACATTAGCAGCGTCTGACATCTCCTAATCACGCAAACACGCCGCTATGCCGCAGCTGCGCACTCAGTACGTCAGTACTAGCGGTTCAGCGTTCTCAAAAAAATGCGTTCAAATTCCACTTGCGTTGCGCGGCCGGACTTTTGTGCGGCCGTACATCGTATATTGGCCGTCATTGCCCGTCATCTGCTGCTAGTGCGGCCGTAATTATGTGCGCCAGAACGCGCGTTAAAAGTGCGCTGGTCTGACCCCAACCTAAATGTTGATGGACTGCAGAGCGGAGGTTTGGGGTACAGAAATCGGGAGGTTCTGGCCATTGTGGCAAATGCTGTTTTGTGAGTTTGTTTTAACACTGTGATTTTTTAATATTTTTTTATTAAATATACCGCACAATATATATTCTCTTTTGATTTTTCAGCGCACGCTATATTAACCAACTAAGAAGCAAAAGCGCTCTTTAAAGAAATCAATCTACTGTGAACCCTAGGAGTACCCTAACTGTATCTGGGGGGCTCCAGAGGGATTTCTTCAATTTCCATCTATCTTGCGCCCTTTTCTTTTTTGTCTTTATTCTGTCATTTAAGGGTTAACAAGGTACCGTTGTTAAGAGGCTGCAGTGGGAAAGATTCTGCCTGTGTATTTTTTGCTATATTTTTTCTCCACAGTTGTATTGGAGGGATATGATGAATGGGACCTTGACTTGCTTCTGCACAATAGAAGGGTAGAGATGTTATCACTGGACTCCACAGCAGATATTGTGTAGCCACATATGTACCGTTAGGTGTCTTGCCCAAGGACACTTACTGGAGGTGCTCTGGCCGGTATTCGAACCTGTGTCTCCACAGTTATAGAGCAGTGATGTTACTGCTACTCCATCCAGCCAGTACTCTACATATATATATATATACTTACAGTATCTGACAGAAGTGAGTGCACCCCTATACACCCTTTTCCAAATTATTATGCAAATTATTAATGTATGTGTTTATCTTTGATGTTTTGTATTTTATTACACTGTACAGCTGTCTGAGTTTCTGTGTGTATAGGGACTGATTTCCTTTGGAATATGTCGCTCTGCCAGTATAAGAAAAAAGGATGAATGCCATGTCCATTTCTATTTCTCCCCCTAAGAAGCTGTAAAAAAAAAAGCCCCCCCTTAATTCAGGCTTGTGATAAGTTTTTTTTTTCCCCTCTTCTCTCTCTCTCTTCCTGTTCTAAAACCAAATGTGAGTTTCTTTTTTGGAATGCAAGTTGGATAATGAAATATGTAGTTATTTTGTGCTGAGAGTATTTATTAGGGATCATTGCACAGTATATACCAAATAACATATCTAATGTCTTAAATATATAATAGTAATTAAATTCTGGAACTGTTTGTGCTTTATAAAGACAGTAGCTGTGGCTGTTGTGGAATTGGGCACGGTTTGAGCGTGTTCGGCGTGCATGCAGAGCAGATGTGAAAGAGACAAAGGAATTGTTTGAGCTGGATTTAAAGTGTGAAGGGATGATACAAGTTGATATATGATAAAAAAACTATTTAGTGTATCAAGGTGATGGGCGTCGTCAATCTGCCTTAATATAAGTTATAAGTTTTCCCAAAAGAGGTGTAGTCGGTTATTTTTCTCTGGTCTTTGTTTAAGTCCAGCACAAAGGGATTGACCACACCTTAATATAGGTTATATGTTTTGCATAAGGGACGTGCATTATTATTATTATTCTTTATTTATAAATCGCCGGCATGTTCTGCAGCGCTGTACAATAGGCACAGTGCATGTCTGTGTAGTCTTCTTTGTTTCTGGTGCGAATGATAATCTCTATTGAAGACATAATAATAATGATATTTGAGTCCCCTATTGAATAATTGCCAAAATGGCTGACTGAAGTCATTTACAGGTTCTGTAACCTGTACAATGAAATATATATAGGTTATCATAATACAGTAGGCAAAGAGGTCCTGTTTAAGAGCTTACAATCTAAAAGGATAGAGTGATATTGAAGGGTTAAAGTATATGTAGAAAGTGCCTACAGGTTTTGTAGCGCTGTACAAAGGAATGTTAAAGTATGTATGTTAGTACCTATAAGAGGGAAAGGAGATCAGGCAGATTGTACGCTGCATTTCTAGCCATATGTCTTGCCCATTGAGTGCGTGTTAGGAACGTACAAAGCAAGTATAGTGTCTGCCTATTGTTAGTTTTATTTTATTTTTTTGCTCATGTTTTTGTCTTTTGGTGTGAATTGCAATGACGTATAGCTGTGCCCCCATTTAATTTTCTTGGAGGGAATAAAACAGGCTGTAAAATAGATGCACAAACACCTCACGTTTAAATGTTTGTTTTTAACCAATATCCTTGATAAACATTTAAAATCAACAATCTTTATTAAGAATCAATCTTTTTATGGGTGAGTTTCCTCTGAGAACTTTCTTGCTAGTTATTTTGTAAATTTTTAATATGCCCTTCTATATGTTTTTTCTTTCCCAGTTTATGATATCTGTGTTATATGTTTTTTATTTGAATATACAAGAGAATTTAAGGAAAAATGGTGACCGCTGCAAAAGTAAAAAAAAAGTTTTCACATTCTTCTCCTAGCTTCATTTTTGTCTCTCTCATGACCCCTCTCCTCCATTTTGTCTCTCTCATGACCACTCCTTTTCCTTTGTGCCCAAAAATGTGCTGCATTTTTTTTTTAAATTGGATTCCAGGTTTCTTTAAAGTATTTTAACCATGTAATTTTAATTAAATTTTCACAGGTTATTAATATACTTTTTATCCAAGTTTTTTTTAATTTTATTTAGGTGACAATTACCCATGTATACCAATGCATAATTGTAACTGGTGCTGATCAAGCTAGATGGAAGATTATTTGATACCAATATCGATACAGCTATTGAAATTGAAGAAAATTTACTCAAACACATTATCATTTCACATTGCAATGTTACCTTTACCAGATAACAAAAGGAATTATCAGACAGCAGGCAATAAAACATTCTAACAAAAGGAGTTGCATTTTATTTTAAATTAATGAAGAAAGAAGACATTTTATTAACTCATCGATAATTTAATGCAATTAAAGAAGATCATTGATTTGGAAATAAAACTTAAGATATGTCAGTTTCACAAAACAGTTATTTTCAACCAGTAAGACAGAAGACAAAGAAAGAAGAAAAATAATGTATTTTTTATATGCTGATGGATTATCATTGTGTTGTCTAAGTGATAATTATTCTGTATGTTTTATTATTTTTATATTTTATTATTTTTGTTGTTTGGTTACAATCAATATTGTTCAAATTCCCTGACACACTTAGGATTATTGGAGATCACATCCAATTAAAATAAATTAGAGTTAATTAATGTATCTAGGAACATATAATTTAATGCATTGGAATAAATACGTTTCATGACATATATAGTGGTAAATAGAAAGTTTTAATTCGGTAAAATTATAAGTTGTTTTTATTTTTTTGATTTTATTTAAGATCGGTGTATTTTATAAACACCAGGTTTGTTTCCTAAAACCAAACAAGAATGGATAAGATATCAATAAATTATTTTTATTTTTTTATATATGTATTTAAATGGGTGGAGTATGCACTTCGGCTATTTCCGTTTGAGCCAAAGTTGCGTATGTATATATATTTTTCACTAATGCAATGAGCCAGCAGTAATATGATTTTTTTTGTTGCGTGAGGCCCATAGGCTTTGCAAGGAAATTTTTAAAATTATTATCTGTGTCTCCTTTTGTGTAAATTAACATTTTATTGTTTTCGTGCACTTGAGAGTGACAATGAATGAATGTGTATATGATTAGTGGGTATACCATATTTTATTTTTATTTTTTTTCTTTATTGTTGCTAAAACCATATCACATCTTCATCATCAAGAAATCTGACAGTCACAATGACTGCATATGGAATGAATCATGGACATTTTGTGTCAAGGTCAAAGGTCACAGGTAATAAACAACCAGCGCAAAGAGACAGCTTGTTCAGGAGTCCCTATGGCGGAAGCTCTGATGACATTTAATGATTATGCGTCTCAAGCTGGGATGTTGAAAAAGACCAAACCTTGATTTCACACTTTGGACAAGGACTACGGTATTAGATTATGAGATTTTTTTTTATTTAATCCCCTAGCTAAGTGTGAGAAAGGTTTGGATTTGGGAAAATGAGAATGTATTTCTTGAGAGTGTGTGTGTGAATGCAGGTGTGTATGCGTTTTGTGGAGTGAAGATGAACATAAGAAAAGATACAGATATAGATCTGACTCATGTTGATTATTAGATAAATGAAATTTTACATTCAAGTTATTATATTTTTCTTGTTTGGTGAAGTACATTTTGGGAAATGGGAATAAATAGTTATTTAATGTCTAGATTAGGTATTTTGGCCTAGGCTCCAAGTGTGGTTTGCTGGAAGAGTGAATCTAGATAGATAAGTGTATTTTATGCTCATGAGGGTCTCCTTGGGGAATCCTTTTCGTACTTCGGAAAGGTAGTGAGGTATTTTAGGAGTAATTACTAGGGATGTGCATTTCGGGTTTCGGCATTCGAATTCGGATGATTTTGCGAAAATTTTCAGATCCGAAAACGGCAGATCCGAAAAAAAATTCGAGCCAAAACGAAAACTTTTCGGAATTTTTGAATGGAGTAGAAATGTGTAAAATCGAAATTCATTTTCGTTCAATTCGTGATTTCGGCTCCATTCCTGATTTCGGTTCCATTTCAGTAATTTCGGACATCGTATTTATATCGCTGATTCTGTAATTAAATTTTGTATCATTCCCATCGCAATGTATCCATCTTGTAAAACATGAGAAATCTCAATGTATCCTTCCCGGGAAACCAGAGAAATCTCAATGTATCCTTCCTGGAAATCCAGAGAAATCTCAATGTATCCATCCTGGAAATCCAGAGAAATCGCAATGTATTCTTCTTGTAAAACATGAGAAATCTCAATGTATCCTTCTTGTAAAACATGAGAAATCTCAATGGCAGAATTATCGTATCGTATAATTATCGTATCGTATAATTATCGTATCCGAAAAACCATTAGTTTACGTCAAAACGAATAGACACTTTGAAATGAGGAGAACAGACGTTCCGAAAAACACGAAAATGTTCGAAATCACGAAAAAAAAGTCGATACGAAAAACGAACCAGACCGAAACAGAAATCGGGCGAAACGAGTCAAAACGAAAATTTACAAAATCCGAACGAACCCGAACCAAATCGAACCGAAAAAAAAAATCGGTGCACAAGCCTAGTAATTACCAGATTTTTTTTTCTTTTCCCTCTGAGCAGCTACAATGATCTAGAGGTATTAGGCGAGGATGGCCCCAGGTATAATTAGTTTAATTGCCTAGTTTGTTTTATCCATTTTAGTGATCACGATTGTATATGTGATCAAAGAGACGATTGAAATGTATTTTAATATGATAGGTAGTTTTTTAATTTTCTGTATGATTATAAATGTCCTGTGAAAAGCCTGTTCTGATAAAATGGGCTGTGAAATCACCCCCCTCCCATTTTGATTGTCAAATTCTGTATGTCTTTTCTTACATAGGATGTTGGCCTGTGGAATTTAGCCAATTTCCTGTTTTGTGCAGGAAAGGGTGTGCGCACATTGTAAGCTAGAAAAAAAATCTCTGAATCATATGTAGTAGACATGTGCACAGCACAAAATTTCGTTTTGAACTAATGCATTAGTACTAAAATGCAATTTATTTAGTTGCTAAAGAAATTCGTTTTCAGTTCTTTAGTATGAAAACTAATTTCATTCATCCGAAAACCAGTGGATACAATTACTATTGTAGTGGCTCCTCAGAGGGCTGAGATCGCTGCTTGTTACAGTATCTCTCACTCTCAGCACAATGTGGGCCATATTATATAGCTGGTGCTAACATAACCAGAGCTGTTGTAAACTTCCCAGAGCTATTATAGCCTATGGAGGTTTTCAGTTACAACAGCTCTGGTTAAGTTAGCACCAACATTGCAATACTGCCCCGTGTCAGGCAAAGCTGTTACAGTAACTGACTGCTGCTCATCACAGCGCTCAGAGTTTCAGTAAAACTAGTAAATAATATTTTTATATATAAGACGTTAGAACAATATTATTTTCTTGTTTTACTGAAACTCTGAGCGCTGTGATGAGCAGCAGTCAGTTACTGTAACAGCTGAGCCTGATACATTGTACTGAGAGATAATGTAACAAGCAGCCGATCTCCGCGCTCACAGCCACTGGATTTAAAGGGCTAAAAAAAAAAAGGCTCCTCTCTGTATAATGTTTAGAACATCCTCCTGCATTAATTAATACCCCTCTCTGTATAATGTATACAACATCCACCTGCATTAATTAATACCCCTCTCTGTATAATATATAGAACATCCTCCTGAATTAATGTCCCTCTCTGTATAGAACATCTTCCTGCATTGGCATGTGGAGGGTGCAGAACTTCGGATGTTGCGATGTTGCGCTCTTCATTGCTGGTCTCCTTCACTCATCAATATAATATCACAAAGAGGACTGAAACTAAAATGTAGTGCATTTTATTTTAGTTTCTTTCGTTTTTTGTACTGAGCAGTTTCGTTTCTCTTGAGTCATACTAAAACTAAATTATCCCAAAATTCGGACTAAATCGCTTTAGTACTAAAACGAATGCACATGTCTAATATGTAGTAATAAACCGTGTTGGTTAAACTGTGACGTGGAAATGTATCTGTATGCTGATTGGCTATAAGTTCTTTGAAATCTAATAAACTGGTCTGTCTAACAAAAAATACTCAAACGACCTGATGAAGCTATTTCGTGTGTAGCTGATTTTGGTCTCTCCGCCATGGCGTGCACTTGTCCTTTCTTTTTGCTATATAAGAAGAAGCTTGAAAAAGGTTTATGGCATTCCATATTGGGAAATTATAATAGGATTTTACTTTAACAGTAACACTGTAGCTCTGTGTGTAGCACTGTATCTCTGTGTGTAACCGTGTATCGCTGTGTGTAGCCATGTATCTCTGTGTGTAGCACTATAACTTTGTGTGTAATTGTGTGACTATGTGTAGCCGTGTGACTCTGTGTATAGCCGTGTAACTCTGTGTATAGCCGTGCATCTCTGTTTGTAGCTGTGTACCTTCCATCCTGGGTTAATAACCACACGTCTTGACTTCAGGTTCCAGTGGAAGGAGCTGATGGATAAAGTCATTGCTTTGCAGAGCTGCTCGTGGTCCCTGAACAGAAGCTCTCTGAGAGGCATACGGTGAGTAAACCCCACCGTGGACTTTCTATACCGGACGGAGACAGAGCTGAGCTTGGATGGGCACAGACCTGTATAGGTTTATATACAGAGACACAACTATAAACCTGAAATGAAAAAATGTCAGATATGTGAAAGGCGCCCTTGGCCGGCAGTGAACCCTTCCCCCGTTTAGTGAGTCATGTAAATCATGCATAATAAAAGCATAAAACCATAGGTGTGCGCAGGGGCCGAGGTGAGCTTGGTGTGCCCAGGCACACCCTAATGTTATGTGAAAAGGTCCTCTTTCCCCTCTTACAGTGGCACTATATATGTCCCTTATTTGGTTCATGATGAAAAGCATAAAACCTGACTGTATCTCTGATTATAGGCTTGTTACTTCTAATGAAAAATGTGTATTTTGTGCAAAATCTTCTAAACATAGTGTAACGTGTGGGATCCTTTGCCCAGGTGCAGAATGCTCACCTCACCATCAGTATCCTGCAGGAGTACTGATTCTGGCCCAAAACCCAGACAATAGCTGGAGATTCTCGCAGGGGAAAACAAACTGGGACTGACTTTATTTACATTTTACAATTGGGAAAAACACACACACACACACAGTGGGAAGGTATAAAACAATGGAAACACGCCCAGTGATGAAACAAAGGATAAGGGAGTAGCACAGGGATGAGGTTAAAGCTGGTTGCTGGGGGGAAGGGGTGTTATTGTTGATAAAAACAAAGGAATACATTACTCTCAAATACACAAAGGAAAAACAGCACAGTATATACAGTTACAGTTATACCACAGGAGACTCTACAATAAATACACAAGAGAATAGTAATATAATACAGATCAGGGAACAGAAAACACAAACACCCTGCATCTAAAATTGTACAGAGAGACTTTAACAAAGGAAAGAGCAGGGAAACAATATGAAACTTCAGGCCTGCACCTCTCAAATACATTTCTAGGACCATGTATCCCAAGTCCAAAGCGACACACGTCACAGATAAGTTTTCAATTAATAAATGTTCCGTGGCTGCACATCCTAACGTAACAGGCTGTACATGCCAGTGCATAAAACATGTCCACAGTTGGACTGATCCATCACTCTGACGGCACTGACCGATGGGCCGAACTTCGGAGACGGACCATTTGGTGGTCTGGAGGTTCCCATGCCTCTAGGTTGTCTCCTCGTTGCAAGAAGAGTGGCCGCAGTGCTACATGCTGCCAGAGGCTGCCCTGCCTCTATATTGCTCTGTTCTGCAGCCTAACTACAATGAGGGAGAGCGGTGCTCCGTGCTGATCTTGGGAGACACACAGGGAGCTCTCCCTCCAGAGGAAGACATTACGAGCTGCGAGTATTAATGAATATTCTGGAGGAATAAGCCGGGTGATTGCAGGACAGAGAGAATGATATGACATGGTGCAATCTGCGTCTTTGTGGTTTGCAGGTCAGAGCTGGGCACGTGTTGCAATGCCAGTTGGAACTTCCTGATCACGCAGGAGAACACTCGCCTCGGGGGTAACATCACCTATGAATTTGAAAACAATAAGCGCATTCTGGTGACTGAAAACCTTCATGAGATGTTCCTCAAGGTATGTCTCAATCTCCACATGCTGTCCCACCCTCTGTGTCACCTCCCCGAGCACCGTGACCTCCTCTCTGACTCTTATCCATGTGGGAGCCTCTCAGCCTCGCTCTGCAGGTCTTTGCACTGTCTTCACTCGCCTTCTCTCTCTCCGGGCTGACGTCTCTGCCCCGTTGTCAATTTCCCTCTTTCTATCTGTATCAGACGCCCCCTCCATCTCTGTAACATGCGTCACTTTGAACTTGAAATACATGGGCCTATAAATGTATTTGAGAGGTGCTTGCCTGATGTTTTAAATTGTTTTCCTGCTCTTTCCTTTGTTAAAGTCAGAAATACATAAACAAAACAAAAAGAGGCTCAATCAGCCACTCCACAGGCGTAACCCAACAGCAGCAAGCGAAAACGATTTGCACAAAGTGCAACAAGAGTGGTAATAATGTATAATTTTAATGAAAAATAAGCAACCGACAATGTAATGAAAAGGAAAGAAATATGGCTGTGGTCAATTGCCCAGAGGAGGAGAGGTAATGCTGTATAAAGGAAAGAGTAGCAAAAGCATACACATTAGTAATGATAGCTACCTATACCTCGGTGGTTCAAGCCACCTACATAACCAAATACGAAGTCACACTAGAATAACAACCAGTAATAGCCATAGGGCAAGGTCCACAAGAAAAAATATTCAAAATAGAGCTGTTAAAAACAAGAAGAAGGCATATCTCGACCGGTTTCACCCGACCAAGGCTTAATCCAGAGAGGATCTGGATCTCTGGATTAAGCCTTGGTTGGGCGAAACCGGTCGAGATATGCCTGTCACGGAAGGGACATAGGGGCTCGGCGCAGCGAGACCCAGGACTCAAACCCAAGACATTTTTAAAAGGACCTTGTTTTCCTTTGAACGTTTGCAGTGTGCGTTTCAATGTATGAACAGTTTATTTTCCTTGCTAGATGTGGTTTTACTTGATGTGCTGTATTAAGATGTACCCTGTGTGATTTTAAATATACTTTACATCGTTTGGTTTTAGTTTAATTTAGTTTAGTGAAATGACATAGCTTTGGTTTTAAAATATACTTGTATTCCTGTAGGTAAATGTGTTTTTCTGTAGCCAGTAAACAAGTTGCTGCTGTGTAATTTATGCGTCAGGGATTTTCCCCATTATCTAGGTACATGTTTAAATTAAGGGATCTCTGATAGTGTGTGTTTAATCTGATGTGCTGGAACAATGGATATACAAATGTTGTGTGAGCTGAAGGCTAAGAGAATGTGAAGAATGTTGATTGTAAATAACTGACATAATCTAATTAGTATGGGTGTGCTAGTAATTAGTATGGGTATGCAAATTGTGACTGTTATACTTCAGCATAAATAGTGGCGTTGTTCATTAAAAGTCAGTTCATCTGAGTGTTTGAAACATACAGCTCTGCCTGGTGTTGTCATTTCACGTCGGCTACATATCACCACCACCCAGGAACGGGTCACTCTAACTCTGCAGCAGAACATCGATTCGCCGTGCCGTTGCGCCACCTTGAATCGGTATCTTGGGATACCGCAACCACCCCGAATCGGGTCCTTGGCTGAGCGCTGTGCCTGCATCTGCAAGGAGACTCTACCGAACCGCGGTTCGCCACGCAGACCGTCTCCAGCCCTTCAATGGTCAGTAGATCCGCTGCTCGAGACGCCGAGTGCCGTGCCACTCGGTAGTCGGGCGGATTTCCACCGTGGGTGCCCCATCTACTCTACAGATCTCCACCGCCACGTAGTCCTCTACCCAAGCCGCTCGAGACGCCGGGTGCCGTGCCACTCGGTAGTCGGGCTTGGCAACACCAACGAGGGGGTCAGATAGAGCAGGACCGCAGGCGGATACTCCCATTCCGTCATACTGGTGGCAGCGGTGGGATCGCTCTCTGCAACCCCCAGCAAGAGGACCTACGCCATGGCGGTGTACAGCCATTACAACAGGGACACCCTGCGTGGGATGTTGGAGAATCGGGGAGGAACTCCTGGCAACAAGAATAGGAAAACCTTATGAAGGAGCTGACCAGGATGGATCAGAACAGGGTGACGCCACCCGTCCCCAACCCTGTCCTCGCAGAGGTATCGGAAGATGACTTCACCAGAAGGGCGTGGCAGCGGATCGCCCTACTCGGAGTTGCCCCATCGGAGGCGGACATACGCAAGGCGATCCAGGAGGTCCGACAGGAAGAGGAGCAGCACAAGGAGCGCGAGGAGCAAGAAAAGGACCGTGAGGAGCAAGAAAAGATTCGTCAGCACGAGCTGCGGATGGCAGCGCTCTGTGGAACAACGACTGAATACTTTACCCCTGAACCCTACCCCGTAGAACCCTGGGTCGAGGTTTACAGCTCGACTGGAGCTTCACCCTGGGAATCTGCACCCCCCAGCGATACCCCTTTCGGGACTTACAGCTCGACTGGAGTCTGTATTGGGGAAACCGCACATCCCAGCGACCCTTGGATGGGAACTTACAGCTCGCCTGGAGTTGCATCTGAGGACGCCACATTCCCCGTGGAAGGGTGGTGCCCCTGTGCCGCCACCCTCGCTGACATGGAGGTTGAATTTCCGAGAAGGCTGCAGGAGGGCCCTGATCGGTACTACGGGTCCACAGTGGAGCCCACTGAACTTGAGTGGCGGGACGAGGTCCGTCAAGAGCTATGGTATGAGGCGCTACGCCATGAAAGGGACTGCCACGGGGTTGATCTCCCTTCGAGCGCTGTCATTTTCCAGGTGCAGTTTAATGCCAGAGCTGTACTCCTGAGGGGTTGACCCCCGGACGAGTGGGAGGTCGAGCTCCGAGGCCTGGTGCGGCAAGAGGTGGCCCTGGACGCCGCGTACCGCGCGTTCCGGTGGTTGACAGGTCCCCTGACACCCCGCACTCTCGACGGCGCCGCCACCGCAGGTCGTCACTATGGCGGCATGGGGCTGCTCTATGCCGGGATGGTCGACGACCCTGGATTTGGAGAGGAGGCGGAGCAACGGTTCGAGGAGATTCTGGAGCGGCGGGAAGAGGAAATCCCGTATGAGAGCCGGGACGTCAGTCCAGAGGAGTTGGAGTTCCTGGTGGAGCGAGAGTGGGAGCTCGAGAAGGCCTACAGGAGACTGTTGGACAGCGTTCCGCAGTTAGGTCTGAGTTCTCTGTCCTGGGACTGTCCGGCGGAAGAAATCGACAGTCCAAGAAACCTTGATATATGGGAGGCCGAGCAGCTCCCATGGGTCATCGCCGGGGCCACAGTAGAAAAAGCGAGTTTCTCAAACCCGCGGGAAGACACGGTGTCCGTACCCGCGGGCCCAGCCGAAGAGCTGGCAACGGGGCAGAGCGCCGCTGGCCTCTGCCCACTCTTGATAACGGAAGAAGTTATTCCCTTACACCAGCAGGAAGACACGGGGGCCGTGGCCGCGGGCCCAGCCGAAGAGCTGGCAACGGGGCAGAGTGCCGCTGGCCTCTGCCCACTTCCCACAGTCTGCCAGGAGGAGCAGCCATTGATCGCCCGGGGGGGGGGAGGAAACCATCCTTTCGCAAGGAGAACCCCGTTGAGCGGAAGAGCTGACAACGGGGCAGAGTGCCGTTGTCCTCTGCCCATCATTCACCATCTGCCCGAGGGGCAGAACGAGGATAATCCCGCGCTACCGCCCTCGCAGCTGCTTACTCCATCCAACTCCCGGGACTTTGTTCCGGTACCCTCCTCTCCAGCAGAAGAGCTGGCAACGGGGCAGAGGGCCGCTGGCCTCTGCCCACTGTCCAACTGCCCTGCGGAGCAGCAGGGTTTTTCCGAGCCGTTGACCCCGCAGTTGTTGACTCCACTTGTCTCCCTGGATGTCCTGGTGGTGCCCACCCCTCCAGCAGAAGAGTTGGCAACGGGGCAGAGGGCCGCTGGCCTCTGCCCATCCCCCACTACCCACCCCAAGGAGCCGAAGGGGGATACCCTCGGGCTAATTATCCCGCAGCCACGGATCTCACCCGAGATGGAGGACGTCCTTCTCCTGCCGGGTGGGTCTTCTCCAGCATTCACCACCCCAGCCGACGCACTGGTGGCGGAGCAGAGCCGGTTGCCAACCTGCCCCTCCTTGCAACCCTTTGGCCCGGAGGCCCTTGGCCGCCACCGGCTTTATCAACGGCTGACCAAGGCACGTGGGGCGCCTGCCTTTAGCCCCCTTTTTCCCCGAGTACCCGAGACCACTGGAGATGGCACGGGTGGTACCTCTCCCCAACCACGGGACACTTATTCCGGAGGGGGTACCCCGAAAGACTTACAGCCTGCCAGGCACAGCCGCGAGCACCACTGGAGAAGCCTGGTGGCTCGCCTCTTGCCCACGGACTATGGGCCGCAGAGACTGCACCGACTCCCCCTATACGACCCGTGTGGGTCCAACCGGGCTCGTTGGACTTTGGAAAGGGGGAGGAGTGTCACGGAAGGGACATAGGGGCTCGGCGCAGCGAGACCCAGGACTCAAACCCAAGACATTTTTAAAAGGACCTTGTTTTCCTTTGAACGTTTGCAGTGTGCGTTTCAATGTATGAACAGTTTATTTTCCTTGCTAGATGTGGTTTACTTGATGTGCTGTATTAAGATGTACCCTGTGTGATTTTAAATATACTTTACATCGTTTGGTTTTAGTTTAATTTAGTTTAGTGAAATGACATAGCTTTGGTTTTAAAATATACTTGTATTCCTGTAGGTAAATGTGTTTTTCTGTAGCCAGTAAACAAGTTGCTGCTGTGTAATTTATGCGTCAGGGATTTTCCCCATTATCTAGGTACATGTTTAATTTAAGGGATCTCTGATAGTGTGTGTTTAATCTGATGTGCTGGAACAATGGATGTACAAATGTTGTATGCGCTGAAGGCTAAGAGAATGTGAAGAATGTTGATTGTAAATAACTGACATAATCTAATTAGTATGGGTGTGCTAGTAATTAGTATGGGTATGCAAATTGTGACTGTTATACTTCAGCATAAATAGTGGCGTTGTTCATTAAAAGTCAGTCCATCTGAGTGTTTGAAACATACAGCTCTGCCTGGTGTTGTCATTTCACGTCGGCTACATATCACCACCACCCAGGAACGGGTCACTCTAACTCCGCAGCAGAACATCGATTCGCCGCGCCGTTGCGCCACCTTGAATCGGTATCTTGGGATACCGCAACCACCCCGAATCGGGACCTCGGCTGAGCGCCGTGCCTGCATCTGCAAGGAGACTCTACCGAACCTCGATTCGCCACGCAGACCGTCTCCAGCCCTTCAATGGTCAGTAGATCCGCTGCTCGAGACGCCGAGTGCCGTGCCACTCGGTAGTCGGGCGGATTTCCACCGTGGGTGCCCCATCTACTCTCCAGATCTCCACCGCCACGTGGTCTTCTACCCAAGCCGTTCGAGACGCTGGGTGCCGTGCCACTCGGTAGTCGGGCTTGGCAACACCAAAGAGGGGGTCAGATAGAGCAGGACCACAGGCGGATACTCCATTCCGTCATAATGCCTTCTTCTTGTTTTTAACAGCTCTATTTTGAATATTTTTTCTTGTGGACCTTGCCCTATGGCTATTACTGGTTGTTATTCTAGTGTGACTTCGTATTTGGTTATGTAGGTGGCTTGAACCACCGAGGTATAGGTAGCTATCATTACTAATGTGTATGCTTTTGCTACTCTTTCCTTTATACAGCATTACCTCTCCTCCTCTGGGCAATTGACCACAGCCATATTTCTTTCCTTTTCATTACATTGTCGGTTGCTTATTTTTCATTAAAATTATACATTATTACCACTCTTGTTGCACTTTGTGCAAATCGTTTTCGCTTTGTTAAAGTCACCCTGTATCTACAATTCTAGATGCAGAGTGTTTGTGTGTTCTGTGTACCTTTTCACTGTATAGTGTCCATCTCTGTATTAGTACCTGCGCTCTCTATTGTGTGTGTTCTCTCTATAAGAAATTCCTTTTGTTTTACCTGCTTTCTCCCTCCC